>CANUEY010333314.1:0-51266 GCA_948099555.1 Croton setiger
AGATTAAACTATTCCAACTTAAAAAAAAATTATTTTAATTTTGCTTGCTAAAGTCACTAGACAAAAATGCTTAATTTATGTAGCTTAAAATTTTAATTAATCCAAAAATTTATACCATAATTCACGCCCCGCCCCCCCCCCCCCCCCCTTCTCTCTTTTTCTGTGAAGAGAGCCACAATCTGCTGCTAACATCTCAGGGAATGCGAGTATGTCAAGTGTGTGCAGTACACAAACTATGATATACCAAAGTATAGAAAAGGATGTGTCCAATGTAATAGGGTGTTTGGCATTACTTGTGCTTTTTTGCTTTTGGCTTAAAAAAACAAGTTATCAGAAGCATCATTTTGATATTTTTTTTAAAAACAGCTTAAAAGGGAAAAAAAAAGCTCAAACAAACAGGCAAATAACTAGCTTCTAAGTTAAAAAATACTTAAAAGCGGCTTAAGAATGCTGTCAAACACCCATTAACTTCTAATCATAGGTCTGAATTCAGAATAAACATTTGTCCGACTAACGTCACTACCAAAGGTGAGTCTAATCATGAATGCTTAACTACTCCGGGATTTAATCAATAAAAGTAAACAAGTGTGGGTCATATCCCCTCAGATAGAAACAAGGAAAAGATAAAAACCAACTACAACAAAACTCAATCAACAAAATAATAAAGTGAAAGACAAAATGTTCTTGGACATAATTAACAAGAAAATCAAGCTAAAGTGTTTTTCCTAACTACTCTGGATGAAATAAACAGAATAAGCAAGCCATCTAAACTTAATTACCTCGGACATAAAAAACAAAATAACCAAGTAAAAATGATTAACAATAAACCTCAACAAAATCAACAAAGAATGTTGTAATATTGATAAAAGACTACTAAGAACAAAGGCCCACTATAAAGTCTTTGGGAAAATTGAAAATAAAGATAAGTTTAAACTATTGAGTTAGATCAGTTGATTAGAGGGAAGGGCAGAAAGGATGCTTTCTTCAACTTGAGTTTTATACGTATGCTAGTGAAATCAACATCTACTTTTACCCCCAAAAGGGTAAAACTGAACTCCCAACTTCACACAATCTTGTATGTATCATATACGTAGCACCAGTCCTTGGACTAACTTTCAACACTACTCCGCATCTTGCATGATATATCGAGCAACAACATCCTTATTGACTTCAGACAAAGCAAACAACCATAACTAACTAACATTATCCTATAATTTATTAATTAATTTTACAATCAAGTAATGCCCTAATCAAACATAGTTCAAAGAATCCAAACTAAAAAATAATAGAATCTAACCCATTACATTTCAACTGCCATCACATATTAGGATACTATATTTTGAGTAGTCATAAGTCATAACTCACAAGTCATAATCCACTTGTGTGCACTCAAGTCTGAAATTCATAGGAGTAGTTAAACAGCTGCGCAACCAAACTATATGTCCCCACAAAAAGGAAATTACACGGAAATCATATCAAGAAATGGTATGACACAGTAATAGTATCATAACTCATGCAAACTTCACGGGAATTTACATCTTAGCATAGCAATGAACCATTCTTTCATAACAACTATCAGACAGAGCTAAATCATGCAAATTATGCTTCAAGTTAAAGCGTAGGAAGCCAGAGAAAGGCCTTACATTTGTTTTTGCTCACTATGAAGATAAGACTTTTCACAATATTCAGCAGCAGAATAAAGCTGAGGCCTCAAGTTTTTCAGCTCCTGTAAAACAATGCCATAATATCACTAATTATAACAAATTTTATCTCGGCCACTCACAAAGCATTAATCTATGAATTGCTTAGTTGAAACACCATAATCAAAATAAAATTTACATAATCCAAATTTAATATAACGAAAAACCAAATATATAAGTCAAACAAGCCAACTAGTTGAAGAAACCACAACTAACTACAATAAAACAGCACACTAATGAACAAATCCAGATCAAAAGAAGAAGACACGCATAACAGATCTAGTCTGCAATTCTAAATTAAATATAAAAAGTCACCTGCAAGGCTTTGACAAAGCTTTTGCTCCGCTCCATGGATACTTCATCGAAAGTCATGGCCGGAGCCGGACTATCAAGCCTCGATTGGTCCATTTCCATTTCCGTAGCTCGTAAGAATGCCAATAATCAAACGAAATGATTTGTACAAACCCTAGGAAGAATCATAAAAATAAAAAAAATAAAATGGCCACGGATTTGGTTTGTAAAAAACTAATATAACAGGTTAGATTTGGTTTAGGTAATGGTAGGAGAGCAAAAGCTGAAAAGTGGAGATGCTAGAGTGAGTGAAGTAGAAGCGATTCCATTAACAGAGAGATTGTAATTTGTTTTTGTTTGGAGTTAATAGCAAGTTAAAATGACTACGGATTTGTTTTGTTTTATTTTTGGTTTCCGGTAGTTGACACTTGAAAATAAATTGAAACTAAAATTAACGGCAATTGACTCTCAACTCAAGTCCAAGACAGACATCAAATGACGATCTTGTCCTTGTGTTAAGACAACCAGTCAGCATAACGGCGATGGGATGGACGGCCGGATTTTCTCCAAGTGAAGGGTATCATTTTTAGATTGGTTAGATAGTTGTTTTTGGGAAGAGAATGGTTAGATAATTATTGAGAGCACCAACAATAACATTAATCATTTAGCAATTATGGAAATTGATTTGAAGTGATATTATTAGAATGATATTGTCTGCATTATAAGCTGAATTGATTTTCCATCTTACCATTTGAATGATTTGGCTCGTGACAATGGGTTAGGTGAACAGCTACTGTAGTAGTAATTGCATTTACAATGTCATCAATTGCAGGTGATCAAAATGATAACAGTTTAATTCAATAATGTTGATAATCATGAATTGCATTTACAATGTCATCAATTGCACCTTAATTACTTATAAGAATATGCAAGTTCAAAGAAAACGACAATTACTAAAAAATTCATCAACCTGTAGGCTAGAACCTGATTATCCAACTATATATCGTATATACAAGATTTCTACTACAAACCTTATACAACAGCGTATAGCTCATTCATATACAAATTAAGCTAGGCTCTATGCCAACTTGGGCAGAGCTCAGAGATTTCATTTCATACAATGTAAATGAAGACCGGACCTCGTGCGTGCTCTATATATTATCTACTCCACCACCACATACCAAAATTGTAACTTAGTCTATTTCCTCTTCGAAAGACAAAGATGAAGATTCGAAGTAAGTTGGTTTTGGAGTAGAGGGGCAACCGATGGACTGCAGCAATTCCTCCACAGCCTGTACCCGAAACTTTGGTGGTGAATGGAAAGCAACATTGTCGACCCGATGCTGAAAGATCTTTCCATGCTTGTCAAATTTGTATTCTGATATGCCATCAAACCGTGCGCGACTCTCCCATGGAATTCGGCGGATACCGTGGACAGTCCACCTAACCATTATTACATCCCCCATAGGTTGCCACATGCTAATGATGTCAACCCATAAAGCCTTGAAAAATATCTTTCCATGGAAACGTAGAGCCCAGAAGATTGATTTATAGTTTTCAATGCCCACAAAAGTATTGAGAGGATCCCTAAATACAATGTCATCCCTGCAAATTGGAAAAAGAAATCAGAATTCTATATCAAATTGCCAGTAAAATTTGCAGCATTCAAGCAGCAGGATTGAATATGTCGCCATATGTGAAAGGCCGCAAGGGGCTTATTGCATCGGTGTTGGATGTCCAATACATTCACAGATAAGCAAAACACATTATTATACATGACAGATAGAAAGTGTTATCTGCCAAATTGATGTAAACTTAAAATGAACTTAGCATCTAGCTCAACAAACAAAATGTACTGCTCAACTACAAGCAAAACCAGTAGCATTTACAAAAGAGAAACCTATGGACACGATCGTGAAACCAACAAAAGGATTGAGACTTAATTAACAAAATTCCTATTAGCATCAAGAGAAAATAAAATAAATTAGAGGAAAGAAGGAGAAATAGGATTTCTTTCTAATTTGGAGAGAAATCAAATAAGGGAAATTGAAGGAAATTAAGTTATAATTTCAAATCATTTTCCTTAACTTTCTAATTATGCAAACAATGGAATGAAAATTGGATGGATTTCCTTTCTTTTCTTTTTCTTCCTTTCCATTGATCCAAACCAGCAAGAGCATAGTGAACTTCAAGAATACTTTGATCACGATTGATAACAAATTACAACTGATTAAGAATATAAACATATACGTAGAGCCTCGAGCCTACTCTAAAAGCTACAGCTATAACACTCAAGAGCAAATGAATTCAGGAACAAACAGTGATAACTGTCGCTCTTCTTAATTCATGACACCGAAGTGTGAAGAAAATTGGAAACCAACAGAGAAAATGCAGATAATATAAGCTTAAAGAGAATTCAAACCTGTAGATATCAAAGCTGAGCTCCCTAAAAAAAAGCTCCGGAAAACCCTCTCTCAGCGTCCTGATTGCGTAGCCCATATTCACATAATAATCCTGCTTCTCCTCTTCCTCCTGACTCTGCTTCGTTTCTTGCTCAACCGGGAACTGGCCGTACAAATTCGTATTGTGATTCAACTGCGAAACCCTAACTTCACGGCCTCGAACGTCAATCCTATCACCAGACACAGCGCTAGTCCTGATTCCAAACCTATCGTCATTCCTGGAGACGGGGAGACTCTTGACAAGTTTAGGGTTATATTTACGATTGAAGAGAAATCTCAAGGCGAAGACCTCCGGCGATGGAATGAGTAGTGACATCGCAAAACGGGATTTAGAGAGAAGTGAATTAGAGGAAGGGTATAAGAAAAATTGGCATTTCGGCAGCAACCGGAGAACAGCAGTAGTTGGAGAGATGGTGAAGATAAAATCTGTTTGGATAATGAGGTAATAATATGTGTTTTGATTGGTCAGTGCCTGCAGCTTCGAGCTTATGAGATACAACTTGTCTCGACACGTATAGGAATATCTATTGGTGTCTGAATGATACGTGTTTGATCCCCTACTCCTCCTAAAAATGTTTCTTTTTTTTTTTTTTTTTTAGTATAATAAATCTGAATTTATCAATAATAATTTTTTTATTCGGCAATTAGTGGGAATTATCACAAAATAGATTAGAATTTAGGGAAATTTTCTTTTCCACCTAGACATGTTTCAAAACTTTTTTTTTTTCCAAGCTCTTTCGAAACTATTTACTAGGTTAAGTTTCTCTTATGGAAAAAAAATATGTATAATTAAATCTTTTGTTCAAGTTAATTATTTATTAAATTATAAATACAATATTTAAAAAAAATAAAAAGATAAAAAATGTCACTTGATAGAGAATTTTTAAAAATAATCCTTTATAAATAAACATTTACATGTTTTTATTGCATTAGCATTAATTAATATGTTGTTATTTGTCTCATATCAAGCATGTAGAAGTAGAGAGCAAAATTAAGTTGAGCCCCAATGTATTCTTCACTTATCGGGCCTCGGCCTATTGGGCTTAAGCCTGGGCTATTGAATTACTCACTTTAGTTGTGGGAAATGTTTTTGGTTGCTACTCCACTTTTTTTATTTTCTTAAATAACGTGTTTTATTTTTTCTGTTTAATGTCGAGATTAGTTTTAATGAGTCATATTTTGCTAATTTTGACTTTATATTATAAATTTTATATAAAATAATTAGAATTATTGAATTTATACTCATGTAAAATTTATAATAAAAATTTATAATAAAGAGTCAAATTTAACAAATTTGTGACCTAATATTATCTCGATACTAAATACCTCATTTGAAAATAAATAAATAAATAAAATGGAGTAGCGACAGGTTGTGAGGAGCATTCCTAATCACTGCCTTTTTTTTTTAGAGGGGCCGCTACACTTGTTATCTTATTAGGTTCACCATACGTGACATCAATACCATTATTTGTAGGTACAACTGCCAAACTCTCAAGTTATAAAATTTATATAGATAAAAACATTTTTAATGGATACTTTTTTTTTTTGTCTATTTTCTAAAAAATCAATTTCAATGCAATAATGAGAATTTTGCAAAAGAGAGAATTATGAAGTAAATATTTTTATATCCTTCACGAAAAAAAAAAGTAATTTATAAGTTTTATAAATTTATAGATCAAACACTTTAAATGGATGCATTTTTTCCTATTTCCTAAAAATAGAAGGAAAATCAATTTATAGTGGTTTCCAATGTTAGGGAAATGACAATAGATAGCAATTGTTTAGTTTCAATTTAGCAAATAGGATAATGTTAAGTAAATATCAGATTTGCCTAAGGTTTTGCTTTTATATTTTTTTAATATTTATTGTATTTTAGTTTTAAAAAAAATCTCAATCCAGCGAAAATCCGGTAACGGCGACGCGGTCCAGCAAAATTCTAACACCAGGTGCACTATACACTCTAGGATATGATGAGTTACCCTGTGATATGGCAAGTCATACATCCATTACATGAGCCATATAACCACGTGTATGACTTACCACATATCCCAAAGTATGAGACATATAGCATGAGATATGGTGAGATCTGGAAGTGGCAGCTGTGAGTCCAACAAATTTCCCATGACAGACGTGGAGCTACTAGTTTATGTGAGTTATGATATGTTTGGGTCTTCTACGGAGGAGGAGGGGTTTGTGGGTTTTTAAATTAATTTTATTAAACTTTACTTTTACTATTACCATTACTATTTATGGACTTGGGTATTATAACAAGTGTATCTATAGCAGTATAATGATTTTGTTTGCCTTAGTAGCTAAGATATATAATAAGCATTTGTTTTGTGTTACGCGTCGATAATAATACAAATTAGTACATTAAGTTTCTTAGAATATAATATTAATAATTAAAGTTTAACTTAAAAAAGGAAAAAAAAAACAAACTTTCTTCTTACTTCAATTAGCAAAACTCCAATAAATTCCTACGAACCCACATCTAAACATGAGCCACCGTTATAGAAGGAGATCCTACAAAAATATACGTATATAATCAGTCAGAATTTAATTAAATAAAATAAAACAAATATAAATTTTTAAAATAGAAATGAAATTTTTATTTTTATAATTTTATATGTTAAATTTAAAACTATGAGTATTATTTTTATGATCAAATAATATTTCCTTATATTCTAAAAAAACATTTTGAAAAAAAAGAAAATAATACATTGGTTCCATGTAGGAAATAAAGATAAGAATACTAAAGTTAATTTTTATAAAAAAAAAAAAAAAATTCTTTTTTCTTAATTTTTATATATAAATAATATAGAGGGCGTAGTAATTTGGAATTTTAAAAATATTATATTTAATATTGGCAAAAGAGAAAATGGGAAGGCAATAAACCATTGTCTGGCATATAGCTAACATTATCAAATTATCCAACGTTGCAACGCACGATGCTGCCAACATCCCTCCATCTAATCACCGTTTCCCAAAATATCTCCACGTGGGGCGTACCTAATTAGTAATTACTCCCTCCTTATGTTTTATTTATTATTTATATAGAATAAATTTTCAAATTAAAAAATTACTGGAAAGATAAATAGAGGAAAATGTCATTTTATCCCTAAAACCAACTATTCCGCCCATTTCATATATTATATTAGGAATATTTAGGTGATTTTCACACAAATTAGCTAATTTTCTTAATTCTTGGAGAAAAAAATTATCAGTTAACTAAATAATGGTGAAAGTCGCAACCAGAGTCCTTCTATTATGATAAAAACGTCTTTTAATATTTGTGTTTTGTTATGCGATATTATTTGGTGTTTTCGTCAATATCAGACGTTGAGTGGTTACGAAATGACAATTTTACCATTTTTCTTTTAAATTATTAGGTCTCTAATTTTTGTTAAAATTATTATTTAGTCCTATAAAATAATTATTCTTATTTTTATATTTTTTTATTTTCAATCATTATCAAAATAACTATTCAAAATAATAATATTTGCTATTGGCGACAAAACAAATGGATAAATATTATTATTTGAATAAAAACGAAAATACTTATTTTACAAAAACTAAATAATAACTTTTAACAAAATTTAAGAACCTAATAATAATTTAGAAGATAATGAGTAAATTGTTATCTGATCATAATTTAAAGTCTAACATTGACAGAATAACCAAATAATATCGCGGAAATAAAATATAAAGAATGAAAGATATTTTAGGAGAAATTCAATTACAACTTTCAATATGAGCGGAATAATTCTTTTCCCTAAATTATGTGCAAAATCTATTTTTATATATAACACACTCGGTGGGAGTATTATATATTCCACTGACGTGCGTTTCGCAATCTCAACCATTCAATCACCTAATTGAAAGTCCAATTACTCCATCGTACGGTCACTGACTGATTCGCATACCTGTAAAATACCTTCTTTTTTTTTTTTAAAACGATTGTCTATCTGCAGTAATAGAAAACTCAACGGCCTAATTTGTATTTCATTCGTTTGGTTGAGATATTTCATGCAATCGCTTTCTTTTTTCAATCGAATATATTTTAGTGTTATTCTAAAAACAAAAGGAATAAACATGCAGATTTTTAACATCAGTTTTTCTTAATTATAATAATAAAAGTAGATTTTTTTATGATATTTAATGATAGTTATTCATATACTATAAAATTATTTTTAATAATATATAATTTGAATTTCATTACAAATTTATAGATAAAAATTAAATTTTAATATTTTTCTCTCTTAAAAAATTGGAATTCTTTATGATTTAAATTTATTGTTACAATAATTCAAATTAATTAAAAAATATTTAAGATACTTTCTATAACTAAAAAAATAAAAATACTACATAACAATATTAAAAATTAATAGTATAAAAATAGAATATGCTCCATTAGAAAATTAATAAAATTCCGGTGATTTTTGAAAATATTAAGTTGTGCTAAATTTAACTTTTATATATAACAGGAATTAAGTAGTGCTATTTAATTGACTTTTTGTGGAAAATAATAATATCTTCTTTCAGATATTTTGCAATTTTGTTTGGAAAAAACGTACCGTCCTACCGCGAAGTTCGCTGGCATGAGCGTTACAGACGGTATATGATGTATCTTAGGACTTAAGATAGTTAATAATTAATACTTTTTTTTTTATTAAAAACAATTAATTAATTAATTAATAATTATTCCTTTTTTATTTAAAACAGAGGTCTTCAACCGTAACACCTAATATTTACTACTACTTTAAGGGGAAAAAAAAGGTAAGGACAGGCTGAAATTTGGAAGAGAGAGAGAGAGACTAAATCAAATCGAAATCCCCGTCCATGGGGTAAGATTTTTACACAAACAAAAAACACTCCTAACCTAAGATAACCACATACAGAATAAGATTCGGAGATTTCTTTGTTTGTTGAGACTTGGAGTAATATCAATATCATCAAATACCAAAAAAGCTTTGTTCTTTTTCTGTGGTTATATTTGTTTTTGCTCTGTTCTTGTTTTGCTTTTGGTTTTTCTGGGTTCAATGGAGGTTCAGAGGAAGTACATTACAAGCGAAGAACTTAAACAACACAACAAATCAGGGGACTTGTGGATCTCTATACAGGGTAAGGTTTATAATGTATCAGATTGGATTAAGGAGCATCCTGGTGGGGATACTCCTCTCCTGAATCTGGCTGGTCAAGATGTAACTGATGCATTCATGGCTTATCATCCTGGTACTGCTTGGAAACATCTTGATAAGCTTTTTACAGGTTATTATCTTGATGATTTCAAGGTTTCAGATGTGTCCCAGGATTATAGAAAGCTTAACTCGGAGTTTGCTAAACTGGGTTTATTTGAAAAGAAAGGGCATGTTGCTTTATATTCTTTGGCATCTGTTGCCTTTTTGTTGTGCATTGTTGTCTATGGGGTTTTTTGTTGCCAGAGCTTTTGGGCTCATATGGGTTCTGCTGTTCTATTGGGGGTTCTCTGGATTCAAAGTGCCTATGTGGGTCACGATTCGGGACATTATCAGGTAATGCAGAGTCCTGCTTTTAACAAACTTGCTCAGGTCTTAGCTGGAAATTGCTTAACAGGGATAAGCATTGCTTGGTGGAAATGGACACACAACGCTCATCATCTTGCTTGTAATAGTCTCGATTTTGATCCTGATCTTCAACATATACCAGTATTTGCTGTTTCTACAAAATTTTTCAAATCTATTAGATCATGCTTTTATGGAAGAAGTTTGGATTTTGATCCATTGGCTAGATTTCTTGTAAGTTATCAGCACTGGACTTTTTACCCTGTGATGTGTGTTGCTAGGGTAAATCTGTATCTACAGACATTTTTGTTATTGTTTTCGCGTCGAAAAGTCCCTGATAGAGCTCTTAACATTATGGGAATTCTTGTCTTTTGGACTTGGTTCCCTCTTCTTGTTGCTCGTTTACCCAATTGGCCAGAAAGAGTAATCTTTGTTCTTACTTCATTTGCTGTTACCTCATTACAGCACATACAATTTTGTTTGAACCATTTTTCAGCTAATGTTTATTTAGGACCTCCAAGTGGGAATGATTGGTTTGAGAAACAGACAAGTGGAACATTGGATATTTCATGTTCATCTTGGATGGATTGGGCATATGGTGGTTTACAGTTTCAGCTTGAGCATCATCTGTTTCCAAGATTGCCAAGGGCACAATTGAGAAAAGTTTCTCCATTGGTAAGAGATCTTTGTAAGAAGCATAATTTGCCTTACAGGAGTTTGTCCTTCTGGGATGCGAACGTCTCTACAATTACGACTCTTAGGAATGCTGCCTTGCAAGCTAGAGACATGACTAATCCTGTTCCAAAGAATTTGGTATGGGAAGCTGTTAATACTCATGGTTAAAGAGGTTGTTTACATTGTTTTGATTTCACAGGCTTATCAGCTAGCAAATCTGTTCTCTTTCTTTTCTTTTGGTTAATTCCTTTGCTTGTTTTTTCTCTGTATTGAATTATTTGCAAAAAGTTATTAAATATTAGCGTGTGGTACGCATTATCTATTTCAATATTTATCTTACATTATTCTATTGCAGATACCTTAATTTTTCCAGCTTTTACACTTACCATATATGTTTGATTCTTCTCTTTCAATAATGTAGTGCTTCTGAATCATAAGTATCAATATTTAATTATAATATGCAATGCCAAGGAGTAGAAATACATAGATGAAACTATTCCATAGCTGGACAGGCTGTTTACACATGGTTTTTGATAGCTTTACTGTAACCTGTTTGATTGTCGTAATACTTAGACCATAGCATAACTCCACCATACTTGGAAGAACCCTTAATAGCAGGAAGAACTTTAGAAGTGAGATCAGCTACAGGGATGAAGCCACTACCAGCGGCCGCAGGAGCTGCAGGTAGACCAAGAAAAATCCTTTTAGTTGGGATACTTGAAGTCCATTGTTTCCATGCATCTTCAAGGTAAGTAATACTTCCAGAAGAGTATTGGCATGGAGGGTTATTGTAGAACTGAACCCAAACATAGTGGAAAAGTCCTGTTTTTAGAGCATTTCCTACCCAGGCATCAGGGAAGGGACACTGAGGTGCTGCAGTTAAATATACCTTCTTACCCTTCTTGCTATATGCGGAAAGGAACCTTGCGAGATCATCATAGTGTTGATTTGTTCCTCCTTCAATGTCGAAATCGATTCCATCCAAAACTGCAGGGCCGAACGGACGTGATGAAGAACTTCCTCCTAAAAAGTTATTCCAGAGGTAAGTTGCAACTTGCCTTGCATCCTCAGTGGAGGTAAGGTAATAGCTCCCAGCTCCACCTCCGATCGAAAGTATGACCTTATGCCTTTGGCTTGGCATGATTTTATATCAGAGCTTAAGCCAGTGCAACTGCCTGGATTGCAGTGTCCTGAAAGGTTAATCTCAGGTGTCTGACCGTTTCCGAATATTGGCAAGAAAGCTATGTTCACAAACTGATAGTTTCCTGAAGCACAAGTCTCAACCAAAGTGCCTTCATTTTCATTTTGGCCCCAATAAATTGCTATTCCACCAGCTTCAGCACTCACCAATCCTGCCACAGTTACTAATAAGAGAAACGATACCGAAATTGATGAACTGGAATCCATTACTTATAATTCAAATTGGGTTTGGAAGATTCTATTTTATTTGTGGATTTGATAAATTTGGTGCTTAAATTTTCTGAAAAGCAAGTCCTTTTTATAGGTGAAATCGTGCCAAAATATTTGTTCTTTTCTGGAAATGGTTAGCTTACGAGTCACTTTGTTGCAGTATATGAACAGATGCAAGTGGACGAAACAGTATTATTTTGAAGATAAAATCAACATTTCGAGAATATTTTTAACTAAATTATGACTCATCCATCATAAAATTGCAAACACTAGAGTCAGAATGGTTTGTGTAGCTTAATCATCCTCTAATAATTTGATTGGCTAACTTGCCAATTTAATGGTTTTTAGCATGATGGCAAAATCTCTATTAGTTAAAGAATTTTTCCTCTGATCAACCAAGCCATTAGCTTTGAATAATACTACACTTAGTGCATAATTAGGTAAATCAATTGCTAAATTCATATACTTTCACAATTACCGGACAATTAAATGTGGACAAAACCTAAAGATGATGCAAGCCAAGTTTCAATTTTGATACATTTAAGCCTCAAAGATTTCGTTTACGCATAACTGGTAAGGCAAGGCAACGTTAATTAGCACATAAATCCAAACCCTTTTTCTGCTATAAAATCTTGATTTAACAAATTAAAATTTGCAAGCATAACTCAGAATGGAATTCCACTCAGTAATCTCATCTTCAATTGCCACAATAATAACACTAGCAGTAAAATCTAATGCAGGTGGAATAGCAATTTACTGGGGTCGAAATGGCAATGAAGGAACATTATCAGAAACCTGTGTCAGGAAATTACAAATATGTCAACTTGGCTTTTCTGTTAACTTTTGGTAGTGGCCGGACTCCGATGATAAATCTTGCCGGCCACTGTAATCCATACAGCAACGGTTGCACGAAACTAAGCTCCGATATAAACTTATGTCAATCCAAAGGCATTAAAGTTATGCTTTCTATTGGAAGAGGAATTGTTAGCTACTCTTTATCATCTTCCGATGATGCAAAACAAGTAGCAACATACCTTCGGAACTATTTTCTTGGTGGGAATTCTTCGTGTCCGCCGCTTGGATCAGCTATTCTAGATGCGATTGATTTTGACGTCGAAGGAGGATCGAATTTATACTGGGATGATCTTGCAAAATACCTCTCTGCATATAGTAAAAAGGGTAAAAAAAATTTACTTAACTTCAGCTCCTCAGTGTCCATTTCCTGATGCTTGGGTAGGAAATGCATTAAAAACAGGTCTTATTGACTATGTTTGGGTTCAATTTTATAACAATCCTCCTTGCCAATGCACTTCTGGTGATGTTACCAATCTTGATGATTCATGGAAGCAATGGACTTCAGATATTAATGCTACTGAGATTTTTTTGGGTTAACCTGCTTCTTCTGAGGCTGCAGGTAGTGGATTTATACCTGTAACTGATTTGGCTTCTGATTTTCTTCCTTCTATCAAAGATTCTGGTAAGTATGTTATGATGACCATTTGGGAGAGAGCATTTGATTGCAAAATGATTTAGACGTAAACTGTGTAAAATTGTGGAATATATATAAGTTCATAAAAAATATATATATAATTTTTTAGGATAAACAATTATATGTTTATTTCAAACTTCTTCATATCTATTTTTTGTTTGTTTAATTTTTTTATTTATATACATATTTTTAAAAATAGTAGGACTTACAATTAAATGTCTTACGATCCTGACTCATTGGCATTCTATTAAGGTGCAGTCAATGAAGGAGCACTAGCGTGAAAGGAAAGGCAGGCTACCTACTTTATATACGATTACCAAAGGATATTCTATCCAAGCCAAAAAAAGACGGAAGAATGCACCCGCCCTCTCCCTTGTGCTACTCCTACTCCTGTGCTATTCAATCAATGCTTTCGGGAAGCCAAGCCTCCGAACTTTTAGCTAGCGTCCATCCAGTCCAGTCCGGAGCCCAAAGAAGCGTAGGGAGGAGAGGGCCTTGCTTTATATCGTAGTAGAGGCCCGGACTAAGGCAATAGCAAACTCGCCCCCACAAAGTGGTCAAATTATTCTATTTAATGTGATGCTTGGCTTAGGCAAAGCAACCGGGAAAAGGTGAAATAACGGAATCCATTCATTAATGGATCCACTCAACTATCAATCGAAGGGGAAGCCAGCGCCACGTCTTATTATGCCAGTCCTCAATTCTATGCCCTTACTTTTACTTCTGTCCACCGAGCGAGGGAAAATGTCGATCCGCCTCATATACTTATTGAAATAAAAAATATTTTTTCTTCTTTTTATAAAGTTTTGATGTACAGTATGAATTTTGCAAAAATCCCAAAACTTTAATGGGACTTTCGAGCCTTGGGCCCAAATAACAAATGAAAATATAGTTGGATGGACCTTTTCCTATCTTGGATCACCGTGAAAGTCAATAAAAAAAAAAGACTAAATTAGTATATAGCAGATTTTAATGTTTGTTATTAAATAAATAACATGTATTTTTTAAAATTAACTAAATAGCATGTGTATTTTTTTAATCCAAATTTACTATTTTAAAAATAATATAATTCAAAATTTTTAATTAAAAATAATTAAATGTTAAAATTGAAAAACAAAAATACACCTTTCCAGCTGCTGTCGTCTTGTCGGAGCTAGCGCTCCACCATCACCGCTCCTCTACCATAAAGCATCCAAATGATGGTCTGAGGGTATTGTTCGAAATGTCAGGTGCCGATCGTCGATACCTTCAGAAATTTCATCAGACGACTGGAAGTTGACCAAATAACTAATTTAAAAATTCAATCGCCGCCGCCTATAAACCTTACAAATCAATGAATCGTCGAGTTCCAGTTGACGTTCAAACTTTTCGTCTGATTTTTCATCGACAATTGACCAAAACAACGTGATAGCATCTGATTTCTGATGAGTTACAACGAGCACAAGTCTGAGCAGCGGCGATGACATTATTTTCTTGTCGATGACAAGAGGAAGAAGTAATGGTGGTCATGGGCCGGTTCGGCCCGGCTGGCCCGGCCTTGAACTGACCCATAATCGTCCGAGCCCGTAACAGCCGTTAACCGAACTTGAACCACCGGTTCGGCGAGCCGGTTACAGTTTGAGGGGACCATGAACCGTGGCCCGGCCCGAACTGTGGCCACCTCTAGGAAGAAGGGAAAGGAAGAAGATATTTTTGGACATTTACAGTATAGTCTATGAAGTTTCTTACAAGTTATAGTTGGATCTTTTAGGCATTAAAAGGTAAAAAATTTTATTCTTTAGGTGTTTTAATGTAAACATAAAATTTTATATAATTATGGGTAGATAAAATTCAACTTAAACGTAAATAATAATTTTTATATTGATTTACATATTAAAATCAGTATGTAAATAATTTAAAAAAGAATGTAAACAAATAGTATGTGAATCAGTATATAAATAAAAAAATAAATTTACATACCGAATTACATGTTGATAGTATGTAAAAAATAAATTTACTTACTGATAGGCATGTAAAAATCAATTTATATACTGATTGGTATGTAACAAAATCAAAAGTATAAAAGTAATTGTCACAAATAATGTAAAAATACTGAATTACATAGTGCCGATGAAAATTACTCTATAGTTGTTTCAATATTTATTAAATTTGTTCAATAACTACACTAAATATATTATATAACAGCTACATATTGAGTGACAAACACCTATTACATAAGTTTGAAGATGAAAATTTATTTTTATACTTGTCTTAGAAACTTGACAATATTATGACTTTTAATACAATATTATAATAACAAAATATCTTTAACTATACTATTACATGAGATTGGATTTTAGCAAAAAAAGTGTATGCTTCTAGAACTATTTTTTAAATTGATGTCATAACATAGTCCTCACAGCAAATTAAGTTTGCTATGGACAAACTTTCATTTTCTTCATATGCAAGCTTTAGCTGTAACTTTGTACACTTGTTCTTTATGTTTAATTATTTCAAAACCATTAAATTATAAACTATGTGTATTATATTTAATCATTAATTAAACTAAACTTTATCCCAGATTACCAAATTAGAAAATCAAAAACATGACAATAGGATTTTATGTAGTTCCATTTGTCTCCTGCTTGACTCACATAGAATACACATTTTACGCACCATGTGGTCACAACCCTGATCCTCTTGTGGTCACCACATAACATAAACGCCAATTATTACATAAAAACCCTTTCTTGCCAATATATAATCCTCTCAAATAACAACCCATTTTTTATGGAATCCTCAAACCCTTTAGCCATTGAGAGCTTCTCAAACACCTGGTTAACCCTAGATAGTCTTGAACTCGATAGTTCCGATGAAGCTTTCATCTCTGATGAATTAGAGTATAGTAATAATAAGATTCCAAAATCAAGAAGATTTTCTTTACAAGAAATTCATAATTTTAATTTTGACGTTCCTTTTTCTGATCATGTTATTGTTCATGCTGATCAGCTTTTCTCTAATGGCATCATCAACCCATTTTTTTTAAAGAAAGAGGTTTCTTCTTCTTCTGCTGCTGCTTCTTTAAATAATTCATCTCCTTCTTCTTCAGTTTGTACAAGTGTCGGTGTTCCTGTTGTTCATGTCCATTGCCATATTTTTAAAAAATGGAGGACATCTTCGGCTCGGATCTTGCAGAAGTGTTTTAGGTATTTGTGTCGTAAACCGGTAAATGGGTCAAGAAAAAGTAAACGGGTCGATGACATTACTGATAGAAGACGAGTAAGGCAACTTAAAAGCTGCAGAACTAATTATAATTATTCTCCGCAACAATCTCCACCCATTACTGATATTGAAAGCTCAATTTATGAAGCCATTCTTCATTGCAAAAGATCAGTTGGTATATATATATTTTTTGAATTTTATTTTCTTATATAATTAATTCTTCGAGTTTTTCTGATTAATTTCTTCTTCTTCTTCTTTTTTCTGTTGATTTACAGATAAAACATAATAAATTCAAAGTGCAGATCTTCTAGAAATATGGCAAGGGAAAAAAGGAAAGGAACCAAGCTATTACAACTTGTTCATTGTCCATTTTTATATGTTGTTTAGTTTCTTGGAATTATATATGTTCATTTTGTCTGTTGATTTTTGAACAAGAAGAAGCTTCTTTGTACTAGTAGGATCAAATTCACTATTATTTAAAATTATAAATATAATATAGTACAAATTTTCTTTTTATTATTATTATAAATTTGGTATATAGGACAATTTTCTTTATAATTTTAATAATGTTGTAATGTAATTATTAAAGTTTAATTATATCATAATTTTGTTTTCTTCAATTGATAAGATAAGAAAAAGATTTCAACCTCAAACACGTGAACGATTTATATGTGTTGTTTTTTAGTTAGGGTTTTGTCATGATTCAATTTCATATTTGTGGGTTGATTTGAAATTGTGTGTACGTAAAACAAGAACTTCAAAGATTGAATCTTTTTTTCTGCAAATAAGAATTTTATTATTATTATTATTATTATTATTATTATTATTATTATTATTATTATTATTATTATTATTATTATTATTATTTTGGCCTTAGATATCATATTATTACAAAAAAAAAAAGGGGGAAAATTTTCTAAACCACACACACCATAGCATGATGACAAGATATACTAGGTAGTTTATTTATATTGTGAACATTTGACAAATTAGATATGAGGAGATTTGCCAAGAAAGACATATATGCATGAATTATTGAGGAAATTGGTGTTTAGTTTAAGACAAGAAGAAGAGGGGACATAGATTCGTAGATTTCTATTTTTCCTATTTTATGTTTCCAACAATAAAAAGAGCCATTGCCAAAATGTTTCCCTTTTGTAGCCTGAAATTTGGATGGCATAAGGGAACCAAAACATACCCACATCGTTATTGTCTTCGCTAATAGACCAATTGATACATTGTCTTTACCCACAAGACATGAATTAGTTTCCACATTGCTTCTTGACTCATTAATGAATGATTATGACTTCGTTGGAGGAGAAATGGATAATATATTGCTCGAATTCGGAAAATTGAGAAACACATGTTAATGTCAAAATTCTAGTTCGACTCTTATTATAGATGATATATAAACCAATAATTAAGCCATTGATCTTTAGTTAAAAGGTAGCAATGAGTTTCCCAAATAGGAGAAAAGATAATAAAAGAAAATTAATACCAAAATAAGAACAATAGGGAACCAAAAAATGTGCCTATAGTGTCTTTATATAGACAAGTCTGGCCATAGGTTGTCTCTTTTTCATATTAAAACCACAACTATGCTATAAAATCTTTAATTTGCCCCAAATCTAAATATCCCATTTCCTTCATATTAAAACATTGTACTTCGTATATAGTCTTTTGCCTAGCTCTTAGTCTCAATTTTGGAACGACTAACTCAAAATGATTTGCACTTAGTTAAGATTCCAGTTCCTTCTTGTTTGTCATTATTGTCTTGTTGCAATGTCTATAGGAAATATTTGACTTATATTATTGCACTTCTTTTTCCCAATGGATTTTATTTGCAAGTAGCATTTATACGTTTGATGTATGGTAGCAAACCATTAATTCATCGTTCCTATAAAATTTGGGTAGTTGTAGTTGGCTTCAAACGACAAAATGAGTCTGTCGTTTATTCAAAAAGACTAGTTATGTTGGCTGAATGGCTGGGCTTTGATCCAAAATGAAAATGCAAAATTATGTCAGAAGTGGGATTTGAACCCACGCCCTCTTTCGAAGACCAGAACTTGAGTCTGGCGCCTTAGACCACTCGGCCATCCTGACTTTGATGTTTGATCTTTTCCATGATTTTAACCATTGCTAAGATTCCACCCTCTTCCCGCTTATTTTCTCTTCCTGTATCGTGTTTTGATTCACAGACATCCAGTTTAAGGCTACCTCTACCACTCACTGGTGAAAGCCGAAGAATTCAAGCAGCTTCATCGAGTTACAAAACCACTCTTATTACGGTAATTCTGTCGATTCTAATCCTATACGTTAATTGTTGATCATATAGCTTTGTCGTGCGTGTAATTGGTTGATTCATTGATTTCTTAAAATTGAAGGAGTATTATATTATGTTCTAATCCAGTAGCTGCGGAAAAAGGAGAAGGACAGAAAGTTTGAAGAGCGAATTCCCGATCTTATTAACAAGTTTGCTATTGAGGAAGCTTATCAACGTGCCGGAAGGGGAAAAAAAAAGGAAGCTTCTCAACGCCTTACAACAAGTCTTATTAAGTTTTTTATTTCAGAAGGGGTAAATTTCTTTTTTTTTTTTGTTCTCGGCTGTAATATTGTTAAAGCTTTCGATTTTGTTCATGGTTTTTAAACCTCAAATCATCCTTGTCTGAAAGATTTTTACATGAAACTGTTGTGGCCGTAGGAAATATATGCCTGCCAAGTGTTTGTGAAAATGAGTGAGTAAGGTTTTTGTTTTCTAATATTATTATCATTAGTTATTTAACTTGTGGCGGTATAGTAATTTCGTTTGTTTGTTTGAATTGCCAATCTACTTCTTTTTTGTTTTTAGTGGATTTCCCGTTTGAATGCCTTGAACTTTTTATTTATTATATATGATTGATTTTTCTTTTTGAAATGTATTGAAGTTGATATGTTGATTTTCCCTTATGTTTTCAGAACAATGAATCAAGTTCCATTTCATGTTGTTCCTGCACCACATGCTCCTCAATGGCTACCAACTTTACCACCCAATTCACCGCAGTCGAGTGGTTTTTGGGATACCAAAAATGCAAATGATCAGCTGAGAGAATTACAAAAGACTATGATTCTCGTAAAAGCAATGTAGTCTTTTATTTCTTTTCAATCTTAATTATGGGTTATTAGTGACTGCATTTCGGATGATGGGTTATATTGTTCTAACTGACTTACTATTTTTAACAGGCAAAAGGAACTAGAGTTTTTGATGACAGTGAAAGATACCAAGGAATCCAAGGAACACGGGTCCATTGACCCTGTTGCTTGTGAATTAGTCAAGTATATAGAAGATAGGAAAATTGATTTGAAAGAACAAGAATCACTATCTTTGAATGTTGCGTGCTCCTTGATGTCAAAACTAAGAGCTCAGCTAGAGCCATTTCGTCCTCTCGTAGATGAAGCAAGTAACTGGGAGGAGAAATCTGAAGCAGTTAGGTTATGTAACAAAATGCTAAAGTCAAAAAGAAATAAGCTTTGGAGGAAGAAAAAGAGAAAGCGCATTGCAAAAGTGATCGCAAAGGTAATTGTTCATTTTGTTGGCATCCAGCGCACGTAACCTCTGCATGTGATTTTGATAGCCTAAATTTCTCACTATGATCTTTAGAAGCATGAAAAATTTGAACAAGTCGATCGTGAAGCTGATGAGTGGAGAGCTAGGGAGATTGCCAAAGAAGCTGCACAACTCAAGGTATTGGAGTTTTTATGTCATAAACTGACTCAATTAACTGTTACTTTTATAGTTTCTCATGCAATAGGCTTTTGGTCTGCAATGGCACTTGATTTTAATACTGAAGCGACTGAACTTTTCTTAATTTGCAAATGTTTCAACAAATTGTGTTTTACCAATGTTCCAATGAACTCCTAGAATTGGTGCAAGATTGGTACAACTAGTGTCTATATAGCATATAACATATTGGTGTCAGAAAACAGCTTCAAATGTTTGGAGCATTAATTGAAAAAATTATCCCTCATATCCTGAAAAAAACATCTCCTCAGACCTCCACCCTTTCAGTTTTGCTATAATTTTATGAGATATCAATATTGTACTTGTTGATTCAAGAATGCATTTTCTCATTTCCATTAGACAAATTAAATGCAGTGTGTTCTTTCTGCTTAGCTAGTTGTTTTTGTTCCCTAGAAGATTCTCGATTTCACATATTCACTCCTTTCTGTTTTTTCACATACTGGTTTGGCTATCTGTAAAACTTTGCCGTTACCAGTTTCTTTTGTCTTGGTGGCTAATAGCAATCAGCCTAATTATTAGTTTCAAATGATGGAATGTTTTCATGATGCAAGTGCTTTTTGTCTGTGGTCGTTTCCAAAGATTAGATAAGCTTAATAAGATTTTACTTTGGCTTGTCGCAGGTGCAAAAGATGAAGGAGATTGCTAAGCTTAAGGTGAAAGAGGAGAGAAAGACACTAGAGTCTGAGGTGAGAAACCTTATATAACCAGTTCACCTTTTTTTTTTTTGTTACCTCTGATTTTAAACTTGTATGATAGTCCTTTTTATCCCCGTCTCTCTACCAAAGAGTGAGGATAACATCCAAGTATATGTTGTGTTTTTTTCCCTTCCCTTTTCTTTGATTCTTCCTTCATACGGGGGAATGTTCACTCTCTTACACTGCAATATATTTTCAGCTTGAGCTGGTTTTGATCGTGGAAAAGTTACAAGAGTTACGTTCCTTGAGGATCCAAAAATTGAAAAAACAAGGTTGGCATGACTAATTTGTTTATTCCTGTTATATGTTCTAATAGGATTGTCCTTTTAGCTTTCTGCATCAATCCATTAGCATGACCAAGCATACAACTGCACTTAGGCACATTGGTACTTTGGATTTAGCACTCTTGCTTGAAACAAGTCTAATTATTTCAGCACAGATCAAACCAAGAATAACTTGTTTAAAATATAATGAATTCGAGATGACTCTTATTCCTTTTTAGTTGAATGACTTCAAAATGAGTCTCTGTAGGTTAAAGTTTCTAAAACTTAATATTATCATTTCCTTTCTATCCTGTCCACGGATGAAATGTGCACATGATGTTTTTATTCTATTTATAACTCATAAAATTGTCGATTGCGTAATCATGCAGGGCACTTCCTCCCAGAGGAGGATGATAAGTTTCTGGAGAGAGTTCGAGCTGCAGTTGAGGAAGAAGAGCGGCAAGCAATGGCTGCTGCTGATACTGATGCTGCCAAGGATGCTATTGCAACTGCTGAGGTATCCAGGAAAACAACCCAGAATAATGAGGAATCTAAGAAAGCATCACAGAATCAAGTACCAATCTCAAAGGATTCAACCGAAGATAGTGATGTTACCAAGGAAATTAAAGGCAAGGTAATTGAGACTGGCTCATCTGAAGAAAGGGGAACCAGGGCTCCAACTTATAGCAGAGCATATGATTTTGTGGCAAATTTACCCATGGAGTTCTACCACTATTATCATGGAAGCAATAATGATATGGGCACACTTATTGAGGTGATTTCAACTATTACTTCCATTGATTCTTATATAGATTTACAAGTTATAACTAGAGCTACTCAATCTCATGAATTATTTCATTCTTGTATGCAGGTTAGAAGAACATGGGACGCATACATAAGACCAGGGGGAAGGTAAGCTGCCATGTCTTTTTTGATAGAAAGAAGAAACCACACGAATCATTATGCTTACAGCCTTACACACACACATATGATCATTATGTTGCCTTTCGATTGAATACCAAAATTCATTCTACTTGCTTGCCCATCATCACTTTTTCTTTCAATTAATTGATGTTATTTCGCAGCTTTAACCAACTCTCTTATGTATATGCAGCCGCATTCCTGGGCATTGGGTTGAAGCGCCTCCTCCTGCAGATGACATTTGGGCATCCTACCTTGTTAGGCCAAAATAACAACTTGAGATCAGTTACCAACTTCCTGTCGGAAATCGTCATCCATTAAAATCAGATTACATAGAGCTTATACATATGAAAGTGTATTTCTTTCATTGTTGTGAACAAAAAAAATTAAAAATTAAAACACACTCATTTCTTAATCAAATATCATTCAATTTAGTCTAGTGGTTTGAAATGTCCTTTCTTAACCGTTATACATTGAATTCAGTACTCTTTGGAGGTTCAAATGGTTAGTTAAAGAAGCAAACAAACCAAGCAGGTCATCGTATTGCTTGAGCTCGACTAGTGAGACTTTTCAGAAACTAGAGCTCAGCTTGGGAAGTAATGTAGAAGCTCAAACTTGGCACAACGAGCTTGGCTCCAAACAGAGCTCGTGAGCTTGGCTCATCAAGTTAAGCTTGATTCTCTTGTTATTCAAGCTCAAGCTGGCGAGCAAACTCAAGCTTGAGAATTTAATTTTCTACCAAATTCATTGTTGATGCTTCTATTAATCAATTTAACATCCAGAATCCAATTATCCAATAAAACCATAATAATCCAATAAAAAAACCATAACATACCAATGTCAACAAGAGAAAAGTCAACACCACATATATTCTTACAAGTCGTTAATAAGGAGAACATGAAATAAATACTAAAGAAAACAAAAGGCATTGCCAGCTGCCTATCACTATCCAAGATAGTATCACCTCCTGCCAACTTCATTTCTTTCCTGTTATATTATAGTAACAAATAAGACAACTAATTTAACACAATTATAAAAAAAGTCATGCTAATTTTCCAATGTAAACTCACTTTCTTTTTATTGTCCAGCACTGCACTATTCTAGCATTCCATGATTATCGTGATCCACTAAAAAAAATAAACAATACTAAACCAAAATAAAAAGTTCAAATTTATATGTATATAATGTTTCAAATGACAACTAGAGAAGCCTTCATATTCGCATTCGGTATTGTTTTTTACATTTGATGCTGTTGGAGCCCAATTTCTAATCGAGCTACTACAATCAGCATTCTTCAAATCTCCGTTCTTAAACAATAATCACCAGGCTTTGTGTCAATTGTTTAAAAATCTAATATACTGAAGAATATCACAAAATGCAGCAAAAAGAGCAGTCTGCTAGCAGTACCAAATCACGAAAAATACAAACAAAACAAATAAAAGCTGAAGAGGTAATTTTGCCTCAGAGGTAGTGACAATTAGATAGGATGTCATCATTTGATAATATCTGATAATACGTGCATTCTGATCGTCATAGGCAAAATAATGATAAGAGCACTCTGGAACAAATGAGTTCTAAAAATTTTGTGTAAATACAATCATGTTTGCTTGACAAAAAAAAAAAAAACTTAGATCTGAATAAATTAGTTTTTTCTGACTCAAATGAATTTTAAGATTCAAATTCATTCATTCAAAAGTGAGAGATTAAGCTCAATCTAACAAGGCTCAAGCTAACAAGTTCGTTTAGGTTCATCAAACAAGTGACATCAATGACAACAAGCGAAAATCAAATTCCATGCATCAGATAGATTCCCACAGACAATCATCATGATATAACATAATTCTGATGTCCCTGTCTTCAATTATCATCAGTTGCAAGCTAAAGAACATAGAAAAGAGAACTCCAACATAAAAATTGTGAAGACACATCCCATATAAAAAAATTGGAGGCCTTGTACTCAAAAAAAAAAAAATATATACGCCTCAGATATCATAGAAATATTAATCATGGTAAAGTCATAGTAATTCTAGATACCATCACAGGCATTTCAAAAAATTTAGACTTCATCTAATGGGTAATAATTTGCACATCAAAACAACCATTTCTGATCGACAAAGATCAGTTCATCGTTAAGTTGCAGCAAAATAAAACCCAATACATAGAAAGACTCAAAACTTTTTAATATGCTATAATGGCAAAGACTCCAAATTTAATAAATCTAAATAGTCTGTTTTAAATTAGGATGTGCTAAAATAAACATGTTTTATTAATCTGAAGCTAATACATATAATCCACTAATTGAAGCAAGAATAATTGCATAATATGCATAATGCATCAGAGAGATTCCCATTTAGACTTGGTCATCATTTTCCCTAAGGAATAACTGATGTCCCTGTCTAGTTTATCATCACTTGCACTACGCACATAAAAAGGAGCAAAATCAACGAAAGCCAAAATCAAATCCTACTTGCCTATTATTTCAAAGACAATAAGGAACATATGAAACAAAAGTATAAAAGCCTAAATGCCTCAGATCAAAAAAATTTTCTCCTTGATAATGAAAATCTCATAGTATATTTAACACCATCACAGGCATAGGCAAAGGCACAAGAAATCAAACAAAAGAATCATTAAAACAATAACAAATTACCAGACGAAAAACTGAGGTGGGAAGAGAGGAGGCCACTGCTGTATGTGTTGCAGTGATTATATATACATAGAACAGAGAGGTGGTGAGGCTGAGACAACCAAAAGCTAATCAAATAACATCAGAAATTGGAGAGACGTGACACAATTTTCCAAGAGTTATCAGATGAAGGAAGCTATTCATATTCTCCATGAATTGAAAGAAAAAAAAGATAAGGCGGTAACATTTTCTGTAACTGATTAACGTCGTCGGCCTTCGTTGGAGCCCGGCAGCTTGCTATCTTTGTTGGCCTTCGTGAATTGCAGAGAGAGGAATGAGAGAAGGGAAGAAGAAAGGGAAGGGAGATGATAAATGGTATCATTCAACTACAGTGATGATTTACTCTGTTCTTGATCTCAGTATTTCAATATCTAATATATAATTCATTATATCCGTTTATGAGATTACAGTTTCACAACAAAATCAGGAACGGAAACGAAGCTGAAAGAAAACTATGTTGCCGAGGGTTCTAGATGCACCAAAAATTGAATTTTTGGGAATCCTACGATTCGGCAATCAATTTTCGAAGGGTTATAGAATAATTGTTAGAGAGACCTCATTAAAGAGTACTTACCTCTCTGCTGGGACCTTCGCTTTTCAAAAAGCATATATAAAAAACAAGAAATTTGTTCGATACCAGATCTACAAACATGAAATCATCGTTTTAAACATGTTAAAATTCTAAAAATCTGACATCGAAAATCAGTCTTCGAAGGTAAACTTGGATAAGAGTGCATTGTTCATTGCACTCCCTCCATAGGTGCCTTCGCTTTCCTATTCAGAAGTTTTCAAATCAAACAAATATGAAAGAAATCATTGAATGCTCAGTGAATACGAACCAAAAAAGCAGATTCATCTCGTGGATGATTCTAGAACCATCAACACGATCACGGATTTACTCTTACTTTGATATCGTCATTGCATCGATTCTACTTTTTTCTAACAATTGAAAAGAAGAAACAGAGGTGATGAATAGAAAGAAAAAATCGAAATAAGAGTAGGCGGCTGCTTACTAAAACCCTAAATTCTTCGCTCTGCATCTCAAAGAACTAAACTGAACCTGTACTTGTTTCACAATTTATAGAGCTATTTGCGTTGGTCGAAATGGAGCGGGTCGGGTGCAGGACGCCCCATTAGTAACCATATCAGGTAGGGCAGAAAATTAAAAGGGTCAAACTCAATTCTTTTTCCCTACCACACAGCAATAACCAGTTTATATTATAAAAAAAAATAGTTAAACATATCAGTTTTTTTTTTTTTTTACTGGTAAGTGAAAAATATCACTTGAGTAAAAATAAAAAATACCAACAATAACGTTTTCCTATGGTCATAACATAACCGGCTCTACTCTTAGATATCAATAGGGGTAAGCAAAACATAACCAAACGACAAAATTGCACAGTCCGCAACGCATGAGCAGTTCGGTTTCGCGGTTGGTTATATAGCAAAACCGCAAATTGCGTAACATTTTACGGTTTGCACTGTTAAAAAACTGCAGTTTTATATTTTTATTTTTTCATTTCTCGTATTAAAATAGCATCGTTTAACCTGTAAAATAAAAAATAAAAAAAAGTCACCAAATGTAAAACAATTAATTAAGATTTTGAATGTTGAAACATTTTCGCTGTTTTAACAGTAAACCGTAAGGAACCACTAGCAAAATCACAGTGCAATTTATGCAATGTGGTTTGCACTCTCATTTTCATAAACCGCAAAATGCGATGAGACTGTTGTTTATGTGGTCACTCTCCCGCCTAAGCCTTCATAAACTTTTTGGTAATTATTGCGGACACTGGCATTGTGATGAGGAAATTGGGCTGGTTTTTGTTTAAAGACTTTAAGAGAATCATATGGGTTTTTGGTATGAGCTCAAGCCTAATAAGTGAGATTCCAATGAAGCATTTATTTGTATTTACACACGACGGCTCAAAGATCATCCTTCACATTGTCCTTCATTTTGAATTCTTGGTAACCCATGATTCGCTAGAATTAAATTGAGCAACTAGTAGAAGCACAACCATCGACATCATGGTTTGGCAACAACATATGCTTGATTATGGTAAGGTGAGTGGATGTTTAAATACCCACAGCTAAAATAAATTTACAATTTTCTGTTTGAAATTGCATAAAATTTTAAAATTAAGTCATTTTTATGGGCTAAAATGTAAATAATTTAATTATTTAAGTGGCTAATTTATTTGTTAATTTGAGAATTTTAGTTTTTTCCACTTATATAATCCATATTTTTTTGACGGAATGACTAATTAATTTTTTTTAAACATGCAGGATTTTATAAAGTATTTTTTTTTAAATTAAAGAATCTATTAATGGCTAGCCCAGAAACACCAAAATATTAAAAACAAGCGATTTAACCTAATTTTTCTATTAAAAAAATAAAAATGTTAAATATAAATATTTTTTTAGTTGGTTAGAGACTTCGACTTGAAAACTTTAATTTTTTGAAAGTTTAAAAGGAAATATTCTAAAAAGAAAAAAAAAAGGAATAAGTGAAGACGAAAAGAGTGAACATAGACATGGCCACGGGCTAGGCTACTGTCCGGCATGACACGGTTCAGTGGATGGAGACTGGATCGATGACTGCTGATTTGTCGTCGGGTCGGTTAACCGGTGGTTTATGGTCGGTCGGTTAGTAAACGGTTCGAGCAATTCACAAAAGGTTCGAGTGATTCACGGACGGTTTCGATTTATACACCCACAATTCAGAAATTGGTTGAATCTGAACCGATTATTCTTCAATAGTTTCGGTCTAAACTTAATGGTTATAGTTTGAGGCTGGGCTGATTCCGATTAATTGGCAAATCAAAACCACCGGTTTTTTCGAGTTGAAATGACCATGACCATCTCTAGGTGAATAAAGCAGTTAATTACCCGAGTTGTAACCGTAACGGGCCAAATTATAAGACCGTCGTCGACAAGCCGATGCTGACCAGCTCACGCTACGCAACATAGTTTAACTTCTTCGTGTGATGTGTCTCCCTCCCCTAAATCATACATTTTTACTTATTCATTACAAACAAAATCAAATCTTACGCTCCCCTTCATTTTAGATCTACCTAATTAATACAAATCTCGATTCTCCCTCGTTAAATCTTCTTAACACGCCTACCAATATATACTTTTCCACCAAATTTATACATTAGATTTCTCGATTGGCGAAGATTACCGGTTTTCAATTATGTGGAGCTCCATTGAGAGTTTGAAACAAAGCCTAAACAAAATTGCTCTGGATGTGCACGACGACGACGACGATGATGACGAAGCTCTTGGGATCTATGCCTCTACCATTACCAATGATCATGATTTATCTGTATCTGATCGAAGAAATTCTCACAGTTTTGCGCATTCTAAGTCTGTTTCTCGGCCTCATATGGCTAATGGGATCGACTTGCCATATAATTCCGAGGTATTTTCTTCTGCGTTTTCGATTCCGGGTGTTCTTATTCGTGTTCTACTCTGCGTTTGGTTAATTCGGCGTTTTACTGATTCAATTGAGGTTTAGATGCCGTTGAAGCTGTTTATATATTTATTTTTACAGAAGGCTTAAGTTAAATAGTTATATAGCTACTGAATTTTTACAATTCAAACTGAACTTGGAGCTGCGCGTAACTGTTAATGGCGTTCTTTACTTGAGGGCACTCTTATGTTAATATCGCCCTTTGTTGTTATTGGAATCGCCATGACATGTTAGTTTGTGTGCTAGCGCTGAATAAATTTGAGTTTGTTATGCCAAACTAGGAAGCAAGTGAACTTCAGTTTAAGCTTTTGCCCTCTGGCAAGTCTTATTTTTTGTTTTACTTTTTATATTTTACTAGTCTTACTGGTGTGTTGAAGTCTATGTGCCAATAAATTGATAGCTTGTTACAGTTAGCGGTGCATTGTTCTTTGGCCTTCTTTAAGAGTCAACTCTTCCTGTTTATTCATTGTTGTTTTATGGTAAATTGACTTGACCTTCCCCTTTGTACTTCTTGTAGATTGAACAGTACAAATCTGAAATTAGAAGGCTTCAAGAATCTGAATCTGAAATCAAAGCATTATCTGTTAATTATGCTGCTTTATTAAAAGAGAAAGAGGTACTTTGTTAGCTTCTTGTTGTACTTTTGTTCTTTGATGCAGATACGTGCATTTCTATATTCTTCAGGTGATTCATGGTCTATATTAGTTCGCATTAGAGTTGTTCTTTCCTGCGTAATTAGTTTACATAAAGATGTGCTAGGATTGTCACTGACAGCTCACTTCTATTGGTAGTTTAAGAGGGGTGTTTGTTAAACGTTCTTTCATTTTTTATTCACACAATATGTTTATTTGCTCTGTATTTTCAGTATACATTTAATGGTTTTTCTTGTCTAGAATAAATGTCGAATGGTTTCAAGACACAAAATCATTTCCCCTTTGTTCAGTTTGCTAATCCTTGGGATTCATCATCAAACGGAGCATCAAATCATCTTTGTAGATAGAGTTTTGTTTCATAGGTTTCTCTAATTATTAATTAGTGTCAATGTTAAACGTTTTTTGACAACTTGAAAGCATTGCTTTGCTTACACAATTTGACAGGATCAAATTTCCAGATTGAAACAAGAAAAGGGCTTGTTGAAGCTGAATTTGGATGCAACAAAGGAGGCTCTAAATGTTTCCAGAAGCGAGAATTCAAGAGCATCAACAAATAGCGTCAATGTGTACAAGGTATAGCTTCTAATATTATTTCAAGTGCATGCACTGCACCATTAACTCCCTGGAAATAACAACTACATATGATAACTGCTTGTGTCCACGTCACTACATGGTTAAAGGAATTGCATATCATAATGCTGATTTTTTGTAGAGACTTTGTATTTTGTGATGTTTGATATTTTAGAATCAAAAGCAAAAGAGGGCTTGTGATTTGACTTGAGGTTCCTAATCTTTACACTGCTAATATGATTGTGAAAGAAGTTAGAAAGTATATTTTAAAGCTTGTTCTTTCCACACTAGCTAGGATAACATATATAATCTCACTCTGAGTATATTTTGATACTACTTGGAGCTTAGATGGATAAACAGAAATAGAAGGGAGGGGTTATTCTTAAAGGTTATAGATAAGAATTGCTATTGTTATGTTTTTTTTTTTTAAAGCTAATTAAAATTTTTAGTTAAGTTATAGGATTTGAACCCCTAATCCCAGACCAGGGAGGTGCATCACTCTAACCATTTGAGCTAGAGGTCCTTTGCTGCTATTTTTATGTTTTGACTTCAAACTTGTGCGGAATTTCCACTTGTTCCTACTATGAAGTTCGTTGTCTTGGATGTAATGATAGTCCAATGGATTATGTTAAACAAAATTTGAAGATGGCCTTTTTAGATCTGTATTATTTGCATTTTTCTCTCTCTTCATGGTTTAACTTAATTGTTCAGTTATGTATTTCAGAACCAGACCAGGTTCTTGCCTGTTGTTTAATTGGATATGCATAATGGGAGTCTACTAGATTATTGCTTGTGCATACTGAAAATTGTCTTTATTATCATGACCTGGTTTTTGTTTTGTTTCTCAGTACGAGACTGCTAGATTTGAGCTAGAGTTATATCACTGTCTATGTCCTATATCTTTGTTTGGCCAAAATAGTAAAGAACTTATGAAAAAACTGAGATCCTGACTGTTTTTTGAATTGAGAACCAGGCATACACATACATATAGGAGTGTTCCAATATTTTTTTGAATTCTCTCATTGACTTGGAATGTTGAATTGTCAAAATCAGTAGTGTGGCAATGATGTTATCTAGATTTGTTGAAGTAACTGTGGTTCTGGATTTTATGCAGGGAAATGGAGATCAATCACCCAAGAGGCATCATAAATCTGTAACTCAAGTCAAGAACAGGTATGCTGGAAACGAAACAAAAAATGGAGTAGGCAACGGAATATCACATCCTGATGAAGTTGATGCTGTTTATAATAAGGTGGAATTCAATTCAAATATGCGAGTGAAAGAAAAGGTAATGGCACGTTTTTTCTCGTGCTTTTGAAGTATTAATTCCCAAAATATAATTTTTGAGACACATTGTCAGAGAGAGCGAGAGAGTTAGTAAAGTTCCTTTTTTTGTTCCGCCTATGTCCCTATTTCAGTCTTTGTACACTAGGAATAAACTTGATAGCAGATGTATGAATTTCTTCTAGGAGCTTGCAGATTTTCTTGAGGAGAAAAATAGGTCCCTGGCAGCATTGCAGGCTACTCATGAGTTACAAACAAATCAGTATAAGCTTGATCTTGAAAAGGAACGTGATAATTTAGCAAATGTACAGAAAAAATTGCAAGGTATACTTCTTTGAAATCTAGCTATTGTTATTTAGAAATTTTCACCTTTATTTGTTAATTGTTTTCTGATGAATTACTCCTACAATTTTCAGAGGAACATAAGTTAAATGAATCTCTCCAAGAGGAGCTTAGAATGCTACGTCTGAATGAATCCAGAGTGAGTGGATTGGACTTGATCAATACCCGCACCAATTTTTTTGGTTGATGATTTTGTGCACCATTAATCATTTTCCCTGCTGTCTGTTAAGCTCGCATTGAAAAACGCATTTATTCGCACTTTTCTATGAGCTACCATTACTAAAGAATCCATGTATATAGGAAATGACCGTCCATTGAGCAGTTTCAGTTAATCCTTTGAAAGTGCGAACCATTTTTTACTGGAATTCTAGCTATTTCCTTCTGTTAACTGCTCTCCAGAAAAAGGGCCAATTAACGCCTTAAATTGAATGCCCCTCCTTTTCGCCTTCTTCGAAAATTTACATCGATTTTAGAGCATGTCTTGAAATTGATGGAGTTTGCAAATTCTTAATGCAAGTTTTGTAAGTACGATTTTTTTTTTCTATGCTTGCATCTTTATGAATAATCCTTCTTGTGGTTTTGTGCTTAGACCACAATGCTAATGTTGGGGCGTTTTCTGTTTATATATCTTTTCCTTATTGTGGCTCTGATGTGATTTGCATCTTCATTTTCAGACTTCTTTGGAGATGAGTAAAACACATAATGAACTGAATGAGAAAGTAGCAGAGTTAAGAAAAATGCAAATGGAGTTGAATAGAAGGGGAAATGAAGATGCTGATAACACTGTAAAGGATTTAAAAAAAACAATTGCCATTTTGGAGAAGGAGAACACTAACTTTAAGGTCACAATTCTTTTTATTTTAAAACCTCTTCCGAGTAAGATATATTTCTTATAATTTTAGAAGGCAAAATTGTTTTCCTTTTGTCTGGGCTCTTTAAATTCTTTCATTTTTTAGATAGCAAAGAATGAACTTGAGGCTGCTTTGGAAAAGAGCAGAATTGCTTCATCTGATGGAGGTTCTGCAGATGCTGTAATCTCTCTCCGGCATTTACATTTTCTTGTCATTTGTATTTTGAGCATTACCAATTCGTACTGACAATGGGTATGCAATTCTGTTGTTTGTAAATCAGGGTATAGGTTCATCTAGAAGCTCCCATAATGCAGAGATGGAGTCATTGTTGCAAAAATTGGAGAAAGATTTAAAGGAGACATGCCGTGACAAAGATAAAGCAGTTCAAGAATTGACTCGTCTTAAGCAACATTTATTAGAAAAGGTTGCTATATGCAAAATTCCTATTTTCCCATGTAGCCCTTGTATAGCATTTTTTCCCCACTTCGTTCACTCTTCTATAATTCCATTATTTACAGAAATTTTCCGTACTCTTCAAGATTAACCTGCAGTACTCTGTACTCCTATTGAATATCTGATATGGTGCTCAGTGATTCACTTTTCCTTTCCATCTATTTATAGAGTGATATAGATAGATAGATGAGTACAGAACAACCTTAGAGGTGTTTGAGAGAATTACAGGAAATGACTAGTATTGTGATTTAGTTACTTGCTTCCTTCAACTACGTTGTTACCTAACAAATGTTCTGCTTGTTACTTGATAGCATTTTGATTTTACCTTTTCCTTGCTATGCTTCTTGTATGTGCTTTTGCTTTGCTGTTTAGATTGATTTTCTTTATGATGATAATAATGTTTGCCTCATTTGGATTCTCCTCACACTTACTTAATAATGAAAATTGTTTTCGCTCAACATTGTCTAGGAGTCTGAAGAATCAGAAAAAATGGATGAGGATAGTAAAATCATTGAAGAACTTCATGAGAGTAATGACTATCTAAAGGCTCAAATATTACGTTTGGAGAAAGCTCTGAAGCAGGCAATTGCCAAACAGGATGAAGTCAGGATGATTAATGACAATGAAATACAACAGTCAAAGGAAATTATCGAAGATTTGAATAAGAAACTTGCAAACTGTATGCGCACAATTGATTCACAAAATGTCGAGCTTCAAAATCTTCAAACTGCTCTTGGTCAGTATTTTGCTGAAATTGAAGCTAAGGTAAATAATTATTTTTCTTGGAACATATTGAGTTATGATACACCATTCGATTGTGTTTTTCCTGTGATGCTAATTATATTGTTGCATGCATAGGAACATTTGGAGCAAAATTTGGCTTTGGCAAGAGATGAGACAATGAAGCTTTCAGAACTTTTGAGAGTATGGTCTTCTTTCTTTCTGTTGTTTAATCGTTATCCGTTGCCCAAACTTGAGTACTTGAGTTTTATTCTTTAAAAAATCGCATGCATGTTTGTTCTTTGGGCTGGATTTGCATTGAACCATCTTCATTTAGATATCTTTTTCAGGGTTCCAGATCAACTAAATCTAAATGATGGATTAACATATATTCCCATTAGTATGTTATGAGTTGACCTCCTTCTTAGTTTCTTTATGGCATTCTTTTTAAGTAGTGGTGTCATTTTTATTTCCTTTGTTAACTGACCAAGTTGTAACTGACAAAGCTTATATTACTTCAAGTCTTATTATTTTGTGTGTCTAACCCATATAGGCCTAGTACTTTGTGCTTTGTAACATTTGAGAAAGTTTTCACTTTCTGTTGTGCATTATACCTGAAGGGATGCCTACATTGCACCTTTGGGTGTGCGGCCCTTCCCCGGACCTTGCATAAACGCGGGATGCCTTCGTGCACCTGGCAGCCCTTTTTTATAATTGATTATTGAGCCTCTGTCAGGATACGTTAATAAGATTGTTCCTGCATCAATATTTGGACCGTAAGGTAGTTTCTACAGGACAAAGGCAGATATGTTCACATGTAACCAAGCCTTCTATATTGTTTGAAGCCTAATTATAGGTCTCCAATGCTTGTTGACTTGTGTGTACAAGATTTACTTCTTATCAGATAAATATAATATGATTTCTTCAGAATGCGGAGCAAGGAACAGAAGCATTAAAGAGAGAAAAAGAAGAGATCTTAATCAAGCTGTCACATGCTGAAAGACTGTTAGCAGAAGGGAAAAACAGAGTAAACAAGCTTGAGGAGGATAATGGAAGACTACGCCGTGCTCTTGAACAGAGCATGATGAGGCTTAATAGAATGTCGATGGATTCTGATTATCTAGTAGACAGGTTAGCCTACTCAATAATTTTGTGGATATCTTTTGTTCTTAAGTAGTTTCTATGCATCTCTCCATCCTATAATAATACAAATTCAACGAGTGAAACTTGATGTTACCTTGTTAGTAAATGCCTATTGCTTGTGCCATGTTATTATTGATGGCAATGGGAGTTATGGACTGTAATATGTGATTTGGCTTCTGTTGACAGGCGCATCGTGATCAAATTACTGGTGACCTACTTCCAAAGGAATCACAGCAAAGAGGTTTACTTCTCTCTTTATAATGCTGGTCACGGTTAATGTTGAGAAGAATATTCTTTCTCAGTTTTAATTTGCTCATGAGGTCTGGCACAAAAATTAGGCCCTGCAATAGGATCATTCATTTCCACAGATCAGCACCACTGTCCTGTTGTTTTCAGATTTTTCCTATTTCATAGGTATCCTTCTGTAAATCACATCGAAGAGTTTTAACATTAAAATCTGTTTTTGTGTGACAGGTTCTGGATCTCATGGTTCGGATGCTGGGGTTCTCGGAGGAAGAGAAGCAGAGGATAGGTGTTGCTCAACAAGGTGGCAAGGGTGTTGTTCGGGGAGTTTTAGGACTTCCTGGCCGCCTAGTTGGTGGAATCTTGGGGGGAGGTGCAGCCGATGCACATGCTAATGCAACATCTGAAAACCAGGTTCAATTTCTTTTTCTTTTTAAATGATTGCTGTGACAAAATAATCCGACCTTCAATAATGTCTGGTACTTCAGTCCAATCTTCGAATTCCATTCTAAATTTGCCAAGTGCCCAAATCAGGAAACACAACCTTGAGTATTTCATTGAATGATATCTTTCATTATTGAATTTGATTTGAGCTCAAGTAACATGCAGTTTGTTTCTGTACAGTCTTTTGCAGATCTGTGGGTTGATTATCTTCTCAAGGAAACAGAAGAAAGAGAAAAGAGGGTTTCTGCAGAAGATACAGGCATACCCAAGGAAGATTCACAAAGTTCTTTTTCAGGAGTTGATTCGCATCCCCCTGCAACATACGCAGCAGGTACTGCATCTACTTTCTCAATACCAAATTTCCCTTCAAACCAGAACTATAATTCCCTGCCCAATCAAGGAAATTTAAGGCCATCTGAACATTCTGATACGGAGTTCTCTACAGTTCCTTTGACATCCTCAGATAGCACATCACGGATTTCAAGATTATTGAAACAATAAAAATATGATATAAATCATGTAATTAATCAAGAGTAACAGATTTATTCATTGATACTTGTAGTTTGATGCAGTCTTGTTCAATCAATTCATTCATATTCAAATGAGAGAGCTTAGATTTTGGCCATAATCCTGCTTATATTGCATGTGTTACGATTTTCATGTAAAAACCTACTTTTGTTCTATCAGCGTTTTTATGTTCAAATGTGAATATACCCATTTCTCTCCACCCTTGCTATTTTGTGTTAATGGCAGTCTAAATTTACAGAGGCCAACTGAGAAACACATACTAATCGTACTTGTTAATGTGATCCTCTCTCGTTCAAGCATTCGGGTGACCTGAGGAACCTTCCTTAAAGAACTTCCGGTGATTGGAGGGGAACCAATAAATATCAAATCTTTACCCTCGTGCTGTATAGACAGAAAGAGGAGAGCTTAATAGGTTTATTGACAAATTTTCTATTTTATACAAGTTGTAAACTAGTAAAAGTCGCCTTAGTTGGATTTTTGTTCCTATTCATTTCTTTGAACAGATTAATTTTTAAGAACATTTAAAACTGAACGAAAAGTAATTAGATTGAGAAGGAGAAAAACAAATTGGCGACAAGGCTATAAGAATAAAAGCTGAGACAGTGCTTATCTTGATCAATACTTCATTCCAAATTGCCCCACATTGCTCATATACAGCTCTCAAGTTTCATATAAACTATGCTATTTAACTTTCAATTAAATCCATAATATTTACCTAACATTAATAAATAGGTAATTTTATTCCAAAAAAAGAAGGTAATTTTATTCCATAGATGGATATGAGTTATGAAGGCTTCTCTGAGTTCAAGAATTAATAAATAAATAATTATAAATTATAATGTTTTTTATTGTGACTGATGCATAAATTAGGATACAAGAATTAAAAAGATTGATTTATTTTGAGAGGTCAATGGGTTGTACTCTAATTGCGAAGTTAAAACTTTTTTCATAGTACCCAGTACCTACAGTGAAATTAAACTTAAAGAACAAAAATTAACAACAAAAAGAATAAAGAAAACAACAACAAAAGCAAGAAGAAGCTAGCTTAGAATCAAAGTTAAACATAGTACCACATAAAACAAATCTCTGTTTCAAACACTTGAAGCCATGAGATTAAAGGAGAAGATGCTTCATTTTCAATATTTTAGGTTTCATTAAACAATTTGCAAGTGTATACTTAAATTAATCTTACAAACAAATACCTCACATGAAAGGAAGATCTCTACAAGTACACATGAGGAAGAAGAAACCAAAATATTCTCTTCCATTTCTCTCTATTAACACAATCTTATAGTAGGAAATTAGGATGTAAAGCCATACATATATACATAAGCATGGATGTTGAGAAATGATAGATTCCTATGCTTAATATTAATTTAGATATAATGCCAATGTTGCAGCTTCCAAGTTCAGGTCCTGCAAATCTCCAAATTCAAGAAAGGCTATCCAATCCTAAATTGGGTATTTTTTTTCGTCGAAAATGTTTATCAAATTCATTTTCTTCTTCACCAAGCTTGTTCATGTCTAATTCCCAGCAACCTCAGTATCCGATCTCGTTATCTCCCCCAATAAATCAGGTCAGTTTTCTACGTAATATTGTTATTATTATTATTATTATTTGTTGCCCAAATAGACCGAAATAACATACTTAGTCTCTGTAAAATAATAGGTCTATTTGATTGTTAAGCTATTTTTGGGATAATTTACTAGACAATTTCCACATTAAACAATTTCTATATAAACTCGCGGGCCGAAAAAGGGAAAAAAATTAGAAAATGGAGCTAGATGAAATTTAACATTTAGTCACATCATTCATTTTTAATCGACACATCAGACGTTCTGTAATACGTGAGACAAAATAAAAGATGATTAATAAATATACATTATTTAAGATTACTTTGATAAAAGATTGGTTGAAATATATACTTATGTTTGAAGAATGAATTAATGTTTTGGGTTGGGAGCAGAGTGTTGCAGCCATTGTATTTGGAGATGGGTCAGAATCAAGACTTTATCCATTAACAAAAAGAAGATCAGAAGGAGCAATTCCAATAGCAGCAAATTACAGGCTAATTGATACAGTAATTAGCAACTGTATTAACAGTAATATTAACAAGATTTATGCAATTACACAATTCAACTCTACTTCTCTTAATTCTCATCTCTCAAAAGCTTATAACAGTTTAGGCCTTGGCAAACAAGGTTTTGTTGAAGTCATTGCTGCTCATCAGACTCCTCAAGGTCAAGGCTGGTTTCAGGTCTTATTAATTAAGTAATTAATTACTTAATTAATCTTTTAATTGAATAAATTATTAAATAATTTTTATTTTATGATTTATAGGGAAGTGGTGATGCAATAAGAAGATGCTTGTGGGTTATGGAAGAGTTTCCGGTTTCGGAGTATTTGATTATTCCGGGTCACCATCTCTACAAAATGGACTACCAAAAACTGGTTCAAATTCATAGAACTACTCAGGCTGATATAACAATTGCTGCTTTAGACTATGTTAGAGAAGCAGATCCTGGTTTTGGCCTTCTAACAGTAAATTCACAAAATCAAGTTGTGGAATTCATTTTAAATCCAGAAGAAGAAACGGTAAATATTGCATCTTTCTATCCACTAAGACTATGTTCCGAAATAGATTTTTGAGCAACGTTTAGCTGTTTAATTAGTTTTAATTAAAGAGAGAATATATCATATATCCAATTTGCAGGTAAAAAGCCCAAGAAAGTTAGATTCTTCCACTTATAGCAAGTTTTCAAGTATGGGAATTTATCTTGTTAACAAAGATGTAATGACAGAGCTCTTATACAACTATTTTCCTGATAAAAATGACTTTGGAGCTGAAGTTGTTCCAGCTGCAATATCTTCTGGAATGCAGGTATATATATATATATATATATATATATATATATATAGTCATAATTACCACATTGAACATTACTAAACTAAGATTAAAAAAATAAAATTCAGATTAGGGACTAAAAGTGCTCTTGATGTACTTATTTTTGGATTTTCAATGGAACAGGTTCAAGCTTATGTTTTTGATGGATATTGGGAGGATTTGAGGAGCATTTCTGCATTTTATAAAGCAAATATGGAAAATATAAAGACATCAAATATGGGTTTTAAGTAAATATTACCTATATAATAAGCTTTTACAAAAAGCATATGCTTTTATTTACTTTTTCAATCGTAATCATAAAAACTAACAAAATAAATAAATTTATTTATTTGCAGTTTCTATGATAGAGAGTTTCCACTTTACACAATGCCAAGATGTCTGCCTCCAACTTCTATAAATCATGCAGAAATTACAGATAGTGTTATTGGTGATGGTTGTATGCTTAATGTAAGTGACAATATATATATATATATATATATATATATATATATATATATATATATATATATATATTTGACTACTATTTTAAATTGATTATTGAATCAATGAAATCCATACTAATTTTTATTGATTAGAGCAAAAAATTGTTTAACAGTTTCTTAATTAATGAATTTATATTAATACTCTCTGAAAGATATTTAATTTTATTTTTGATTTGGCTTTTTGGACCATTGTAAGAATAGAGGTGCAAAATTAAAGGATCAATTGTTGGTATGAGGACAAGCATTGGAGATAGGGCTGTAATTGAGGATTCAGTAATTATGGGTTCTGATATATACCAAGTAAGAATTACCACATATGGATCATATATTTATTTTATTTTTTCAATTAATCCCCAGTTTTGACCAATTATTAAGCCTGAATTGATATGAATGATTCTGCATTATATTGGGTATAACAATTTGGGCTTAATTGTTAAGAAGTTGAACAACTAAAGTTCTAATTGGGAAAGAAAAAAAAAGTTTCAAAATGTAACTAAATTGAATAATTCAAACAAGTTCAAGGACTAATTTGAACAAATATACTAATATAAAATTGCATATGATTTGAACAGAAAGATTGCAGTAAAAAAGATGAGATAGACATTCCAATTGGAATTGGTGATGATACTCATACAAGGAAGGCTATAATAGATGTGAATGCAAGAATTGGCAGAAATGTGATGGTATGTAAAGGAATTTTACAACTTTTTTATAATCCAACTTACATTCATGATTTATTTGTTCTAAGTAAACACTTAAAATAATAATAAACACTTAATATAAAGCTATGTTCATATCTTAAATACTTGATTAATTTATTATGCAGATAATAAATAAAGACAATGTTCAAGAAAGCAATAGAGAAGCTAATGGCTACATAATCAGTGAAGGAATTGTAGTTATTCTACAAGATGCACTCATCTTGGATGGCACCATTTTGTGATCATTTTTCCAGATTAAGCATTATAATTATTTTTAGTTTAGCTTCCGATTCAAAATGTACATATAGCACTTCAAAACAATGAAGTTTGAACAATAAAATTCTTTAGCATAAATAAAAAAGAGATTAACTAAATTAACACGAGAAGGGGGGAATGCAGAATTAAGATTAACTAATTCCTTATTCTCATTGTATTTGAGGGTTCATGAGATCAGAAATTCAATTAAATTTTCATCTCCCCCTTCCTCCGACCAAAACATGATACAAAAAACCATAAGAAAATTCCAATATAATAGCAGAGTCAAAAATCACCCATTATGAAGGTGCTAACACCTGCAAACAGATTATAAAAACTTTCAAAGTATGCCTACAATAGATTATAAATCAACCCCATCGTAAAGCAACGTCACTCAGAAACAATTGGAAACAGTTGGTGTGGGGTTAAAACAAAAGAAGAGCTCTAGCAAGATATATGAAGAAAGCAATCACAACCTACAAAACCATGATTATCAAACTTGTTGTAATCGGACAGAACCACCGGCTCCCCTCTAAACCCGCTTGGCCTTCAATGCACCTACTGGGATCTTACTCAAAACCTTGGCATCAAATACTGCATATTGCTTTTTAATCTCAATTGTAGCCTTCTCAGCAAATGGGTCAATCTTGTCCTCGTACTTCTCATATATAATTGGTACAGTATGTAGTAAAACAAAGGCTGTTTTAGATCACAATTATAAAACGAAAAACCAAAAGTCAGGAAATCATTTAAAATGTTTGATTGTGAAAAATGTAAAGGAATTAGTTTTAAGGGCTTTGAAGGTTATACTTATATAGAACAATGTCAGGAAATTGCACCAACTCCCAACAATTGACAAAACCCACAAAGCAGCAATAACCTGAAAAAAAAAAAGCATAAATAGAGTTTGAGAATTAGATTAACTATAAGCTATCTTCTATTGAATAATTAAAGTAGCTCTGAAGTAAGAAGAGTGCATGGCTAAGACTAAGTATATGTAAGATAATAAATCAATCTCAAAATCTTACTCCAACAATAAAACAGAAATAAATATTGAACATACAATGAGGAACTTCTTCAAATCTTTCCCAGTTGCAATATTACGTAGGACTGCAAACCCTCGGTTGAGTTCCATTGTTAGTGCTGAAGCAACCTGCAGGAATGGTTCTTCTGGAAGATGAACTTGTGGAATGCGAGGTGGAGTCCTGCAAACAGCAAATATGGAGAAATGTATATAAGCATAAATAAATGAAAAATATCAAACTGTTGTTCACAAAGCTGCAGGAGTAAGAAAGACAAATAGAATATTACTTGTTGATAAATGTGTGAGCATTGGACCATAGGAACAAAACTGCAAGGGAAAGGATCAAAATATGGCATGCTAGAGTAAGAAGATGGTATTCAATCAACTCAAAAAGGACCCAAATTGCAGTGGCCACTCCAAGCACACTGGCTGAGATTTTCTTATTTCTCCACAAGAATACATCAGCAGCTGCATCACATTGTCACACAAATTAAGAAACACATCAGTCTTCAGCGCAACATGCAATCATAATTGGTAACTTTGCAGTGCGAAAACTCTCACCATACTTATTGAGGAAACATTACCAAAAAGGATGAAACCTTTTGAAATATAAAAACTAATAAATCTCAAAACAGTTACTGAAATATTACTACAAAAATGGACAAATCTTTTGAAAAAATCAATTTCTTTAACCGATTGTTAGAAATAGTATGGTTCATATACAGTTGCATTACAAATTACTCAGTTTAACGGCTTGAAACATGAACAGTAATGTTTACTGGTTACTGATTACTTCAGCTGGTCATTCACGCTATATCTTTAGGATTTACAAAACCCCTGAACCATTTTTCACCACAACTCATGAACATCGAATCTAGATCAGTTGATATAAAATCAAATCACTCACTGAAGATTTCAATATGAGAATCTGTATATATATAGGAAATGATTTCGAATCATTTAAAGGGCCAATGAAACTAATGATACTACAAGAGCAAATAAATTTCAATGTAACCGATCAATCATAGAATGTAATCACCAGATCAAATCCAAAATCTCAGAACCAAGTTGAGTAAAAGCAAGAAATCGATTAAACAAAATATATTTAAAAAATGTTAATAAATCAATAATTAGTAAAGTAAAGCGATAAAGCAGCAAGGAACTAAGGAAATCCGTACGTTTTCCTCCGCCAAGAACGTGATGCACGGGTTTCTCCCTCCCAAACAACCGAAAAATCTTTTCCTTCACTGTCGATGGAGAAGAAGTCTTCTTCTCGGAATCCGAATCTGAATCAGAAGAAGACGATGAATCGTGGGAATGAATCTTCTCACTAATCTTCTCCATCACAGACTCAATGGGACTTTCAGAATGCTCCGCCATCCTATTGCGGCTCACAGACGCCGAATCCCGCCGAAATGAATTATCCTACAAATATTCCGGTGTCCGTACGATAGCGAAAGAGTAGCGAATGACTGAAAATGTAGGTTACGTGTGGTGTCGGCTATATAGTAAACCGTTTATAGAAAGGATCCGAGCTTAATTAGGGTCGTGGTTCGATGATGGTGGTTCGAGAGGGATTTTTTTTTTGAAATAAAAAAAGTTGACGGCGTTAAATTTTAGAAGACCGAGAGGGAACGGCGTTTACTGGCAGTGGTAAGGTGCTTTTTTAGTACAGGAAACGTGGAGACAATTAAGGACGGTGGATTTAGATTTAAGATGTCCTAAAAGGCACCGGCCTGGTAAAGTCGATTGATGACACGTGGCTTTTATAGCGATTAAGCGACAGAATAGACGGCTATTATTTTCATATGGCCTGGTGGACTGAAAAATCAATGGTAGGCTCCACGTCGGTATAACGTGCGGAAAATATAAATTACTTTTTTTAACAGTATTTAGTTATTTTTTAATAAGTTTTTTATATTTAGCTTTTTTTTGGTATATATAGCTACTTTAATAAATCTTTTGTAAATTTTCCTAAAAATTGTCTTTTGTAAATTGTTCTTTAATTTTTTTTTATTGGTTCATAAAATTGTCAAAAAAGTAGCAAAAATTTGAAATTAATTAATTATTAGAAATAAAATAAATGAACTTTATTTTATTAATATAAATTTAGTTATTTATCCTTTTGTTATTATATTCACCCTAAAAATAAATTATTCTTATTCCATTAACCTCTTTTCAATCGATTATAAAGCAAATGTCAGACAATCACTTTTACAAATTATTGTAGGTAAAATTTCTCATACTACCATAATTAGTCCATTAAACACTAACATTCAGATGTCTACGTATTTTACAACTTTTATTATTTAACACTCTTATTTAGGGGTTGCACCTATGGTAAAAAGGATCCCAACTTGAAATCTTGGATCAGTCTTAATTAGATTTATGTATGTTAATTTATTCAAAATTTTCGTATCGAATCAAGATCGGGTCACAATTTGTGAATCAAATCAAATCTGATTGAAAAAAAATGGAACTGACATAGCAAGTTAGGCCTAGATCTTTTTGCACGCGCTTTACTCTTATTCCGTTCAATGATATACATTTAAACTTCTATACTATATATTTATTATTCACGAGCACCATTTGGATGATGTGTGACTATAAACTGACGGAGAGCGAGTGAAATGTTTGGGGAAACCCACCTCTCTCTAAAATCAATTAACAACAACAAAATGCTAGCATCTTTTGCATATTGAAAATTCCATTGATGAACAAACCCAACTCACTTCTTGAGGTCTCAAAGGGCAAATTAAAAAGAGGGACAATTTCATTTGTAAATCCATGACTCTATCAAGTTATATTTATGCTATATATGCTTCTTTAGTCTTATTCCTTCACTTGTGCATGATTCTGGAATGCACACATACATCTAATAATTACACAAGATATGATTTTAGGAGTAAGAAAATATGAATATCATGTGCACAGTTATACAATATGAAACATACGCTATCATTTGATACACTTGTTACATTTAAAATAAAATGCATGAAAAGCAGACACAAGTGTATGAGAGTTGAATGATCCTATAAATAGAATATTGGTAACATAAGGATCAAATCGCATATGAGCTCAAACTTCAGTCATAAAATGGCATGTTATCTTATTAGTTAAACCAAATTTAAAATTAGCCTAACCTAACCTAAATATTACTCCGTCACAAGTTCAGTTAGCCTAATTATATATTACTAAAGCTTAACTTTCATGTCCTAAAGCAAGAAAAGCATCTGCAGCACTAAGAAGTGAAAAAGCAAGTAGGCCAAGGTCATATTTTGTGCCAAACAAGGCAGCTTCAGAGGATAATTGCCCTTCACAGTTGGTCCCATCAGGATTCAAGTGGGCACCACATACATTCTTTTCTCAAGAATGTTAAAAAAAAAAAAAGTGAGAGAGAGAGAGAGAGAAGTGATTCCTAGTAGTTAATCAGTCAGGGTCAGTTTTAATTAGGTCTGGCCCATTTCATAGCCCAGAATCTGAATCATCACCATTATACAACTTCAAGAATTTCAGAATTCTTGTTTAATAGATATTTCTTCCTTGAATTCTTGAAATCAGAATAAAAAAAAAAAAAAAGCAAAAAGCACATAATACTTTGAAAGGAACAGTATAAGTCCCTGTTGGCCTACTTCAAGAATTACATAATTGCTGTGTTCAGAATAGAATTTCACTGTGTTTTGGTCTCTTTTCATGCATTGCTTATAGCTATACTATACAAATATCAGTATTAGAAAAGCACAAACTTCACATACCTTGACATAAGATTTACCGAAATGGTCTCGGAGGCTTTTCCAGAACAGCAGAGAAGAACACTTCCCGATCGTCATCTTTGTCCCGCTTAGGAACAGTAACCCATTTATGCTTTCTGTATCTTAGCATCTTAAACGCTTCTAGATAATCATCCAAGTCTTCTTTCAGACAAAAAAAGCTATCGATCCACAGTAGACCGCCCGGCCTCAATACTCTATCCCAGTCAAATAGTATAAAATCTAGTAGCACAAAATCAATCCAACCATCAAGGAATCTTGTGGTGTGTATTAAATCCTGAGTGTTGTCAAAAAATGGGAGCCGTTGATTTATTGTCAAGTAAAGCGGAACGAGTCCGCGAAGTGCAATCATTTCACTGAAAGGTGCTCCAAGATTGATAGTAGCAGAGACTATTGTGACATTGAATTCTCTCATTCGAGCTGCAAACGTTCCTGTTCCTACACTAAAATCTAAGCCTATTCTAATTTCTCCAGGCTTGATGTTGAGCACTTCAGGAATGAGGAAATCTGCAGTAAGGTTCATAACAGGGTCAATATTTACATGTCCGATCCATCTGGGCATTTCATGAGCAGTGAGATTGAAGCAATCTGCACATTTGAAGAATCCCTTGCCGGTAGCATTTCTAGCCAAGCAAGTAAAATTTTTGCATCTGTAACCACTCCACCGGACATTTCGATTATCCGGAAGCTTCCACATCGACTCAGTTATAGGAAACGGCTTCGTGTATAGCTGTGGTGCTCTAGAAAAACACCTCCTCCTTGGTAATGGATCACATCCATGAACCATCAGTTTTTGAGCCAGTTTCCAATCATCATTGCAAATTTCGCCAACATCATAGTCCATATATTCTTCCAGCTCTTTCTTCATGGAAAAACAAGCATGGCCAATGCTTGTAAATGTTCCATTAGCTCCCATGAAGTTCTGCTTCCCTAACCGGTTGGGTTTGATCCTCACATACTTGCGAATCTCTTCTATTAGGAAGAAAGTAGCAAGTTCATCTGATTGATTTGGCCTTGATAGAGGATGAAGCTCTCCGATTTCAGAGTTTTTCTGGCGTCCTCCTTCAGGCAAAGATGCCGGTAATGACTCAATAAGCCCCACGACATCAGTAAGAAAAGAAACATATCTTGACACAAATGCTGCTGCTGATGCATCGGTTCGCAAATCTTTAACATCGTTAATCTCTTCTTGGATTTTCTGAACAACAATTTCAACAGTAGGAACTCCATCACTTCTATAACTACTTTGATGCTTCAAATTGACATTATTACAAAAGGTATCAGAAATTAAAAGAGTTCTAATAGAATAGAATTTCGACACAGTAAAAATACAAATGACTACAGATAAGATACCAAGCATAAATATCAGCCTATTATGCAATCCACCCCACCTTCCTAACTTAAGAGGAACATGTGGCTTCACCATTTGACTCTTAAATAGGCAATTATTCACAGCTGACAAAGCACATCAAAAGCTTCACAATAAGAAACAATCACCTAAGAACTTTGCTAACCCATACTGCATAATTTCTCAGAAGCCAAATAGGCATAGTACTCAGCAACACCAGTAAAAAAAGTATTCATAGAGAACAAAAGAAAAGTGATTTTCTTAGAATTCCTGAAACTTGAAATATGAAAAGAGACACTAAGTTGGTAAATTAAGTTCCATTAACAAACTTTAACACTATTAAAAATGTAAGATTTTCGAGATCAGAGCCAGAAGTTCCATTTTCTGATCTTACCGAGTTTGAGTATCTTAAGAAAAATCTAGTCAGGTTTATTGTGAATAAAAAAAACTCTCTCCATACATTTTTTTTAGGTAGTCAACTCTTAAACCTAATACAATACTATAAACTAAGTCATAATCTCGTTTTGCTAAAAGATCCCATCTTTCCTGCAATGATACATGCACATCAGTAGACCAAACAATAAAAAATCATAATAAATATCATCGGCAGCTCATTCAACTTCAAGAAGAAATATAAATATATACAGATTGGCTTTCTTGCAGATTTGGCTCCATTATTACAAAGCTTATAAAATAGTAATAAAACACTAATAAACAATACATGTGCTATTGCTTAATAGATGAACTGGCCATAAATACACAATATCTTTACAATTAAAAAACTTAAAAGCTTGCATTAGCTTAAGTACAGTGTAAGATAAATGAAAGCAATAGAATATGGTTGTGGAATGGGGAGCTTATTAAGAGATTGGTTAGCTTTAGATGTACAATACATTGCTTTTTCAATGGGAAGTAAGATCCCTGCACACATTACTCTTAATCATCTAAGAAGAGAAAATAAAAGATTCAATCTTTAATAGTTTGAAATTAAGAAAATGGTTAATTCATTCCAATAAAACAGTAATACTGAATTGAATTCTAAGTTTCTTACAGCATAAAAAAGATCTATTCTGTTTTTTTCTCCTCCATTCTCTGCCTTAAACTGAACAAACCAAAATCACATTTCACCAGTAATAAAAACCAAAATCCTGCTAACTTAAATTTTCCCTACTCAAAAAACAAAAATTTACAGTTCCCAAGAAGAAAAAGAGCAAACCAAACAAGAACACCTCAATCCAGTCACCACCACTCCATTAAACCAATCAAATAGCATCAAAATCACCTTCTCCGCCTTCGATCCGCCGCATACTGCGACAAGGGAACGACTTCCGACAACGGCGTCGATAATGGAGTCGGAAGCGGCGAATTTCGACAAACTGGACATGACCCATTAAGCTTTAGCCAAGCATCAATACAACATAAGTGAAAAAAATGTTTGCACTCAGGCATCATTCGAAGCATCTCCAATTCTTTGTACTCGCATAAACAGATCGAGCAAGTCGTATCATTCCCACTTCCGTCTTTACTGAACTGAAATTTCGGGTAAGAATTTATTACCGCTTGATCAAGCCCAACAGAGGAGCTTTCCAAGTCACGTTCTGGGTCATCCTCATCTTCAGCAACAAATATAATTCGAGGAAGAATTATTCCATCGGAAACAGCATTCGAACGGCGGCGGCCATGGTCGTTCGTATTATTATCAGTGTCGCTCGAATCAAACGATCGGTTTCGAGAAGCGCGACAACAAATGTAAGAAGCGAGAAGAACAGTAGAAAGAAGAACAAGAAAGCCAAGAGCTATAGCTATAGAATAGCCAAGGCCAATATTGGTAAAGTAACTGGGAGAAGAAGGTGTAGAAGAAGCGGCAGAAGCAGCGGCGGTGATGGGTGAAGAAATGGTGGTGGTGGACATTTGGGTTTAAAGAGGAGGGATTGAAGGAATCCATTTGGAGAAGAAAGGGAAAGGATTAGGGGAGATTTTTTGAAAGGAAGGTGGGTGGATTTTCCAGCTGCAGCATTTAATACAAGGTTTAGAAACAGAGAAAGGCATTTAATACATGAAAATTGAAAAGTTGCAGAAGTGGGCTTTGGGATTTTGATTTTTTTTTCTTCGAATGGGCCTCGTGTTTGGAAATTGCAGAAGATGCTAAAACATCATTGGAGTACTTCAAAATCAAAGTTGTCTTCTTTCGTTTCGTATATTCCAACGTGTGAACGATGAAAATGGGTCAAAAGCTTTCTTCGGATTTCAATGGAGTTATGATTGAAGTTCGAGTCTTTGGATCTTTATGCGCATCAACTAACCTCACCATTACCACTTTTTTTGTGATCTATAAGAAAAAAAATTATTAAAGTTTTGATCCCACTTGCAGAGTGTTTTGGTAGCTAATTTCTGCATTATAAAAATATTTCTTTTTTGCATATTTGAGAGTTACTTTAGAAAAATAAAAAAGGAATTTGAGCATTTTTTCCCTTTACCCGGCATTTCTTCCAACTTGTCATTTTGCACAAATAGGTGCATATGAAAAAAGAAACCAAAAGCTGAGAGGGAAAATATATGTAAGCTTTTGGGTCCATGTTTCTAATTTTGACCATATTGTTTTGAAAATTTTTGGTTGATCTGCTTATTCATTTAATAGTAGCTTTATTTATCCCAACAATTATAATATGCTCTAAAAATTATAAGAAATTCTTAGATGATAAAAGGTTTAATTAGGGGTTTGAACCGATGTCAAACCCACTTAAAACACTTCCATGATGCCTGAACCTCAACTTGCAAAATCACCCAGGTTTCATTTTTTAACTTGCAAAATATTTTGAATTTATGGTCATTTGGTCTTGTCATGTATCTATTTAGGTGACTCGTAGCAGGGGTGTGCAAAAATAAATGAACCCGAAAATCTAAACCGAAGTCGTTGGATTTTCCAATTTTCGGATCAGACTGGTCCAATGAATAGAATTGAGTCGAATTGAATTTTAGAGAAAAAAATCGAATTTTTTCTTGAACTGTTAGCTTTTCAAATTTGGTTCGGGCCACTTAAGATTCACATTCGAATTTCAAGTTACATTAAGTTGGTTCAGATTTGACCCGAATCCGACTCATGAACAGTCCTAACACATAAAATAAAATATTGATGTGGCATCTCACACCTATTTTAGTGTAGTATTCACACTAGAGTGTCAAAATCATGAACACTTAACTTTTTTTTAAAGCAATCTATGCAATTAAGCTATGCTTCTCTCAAGATTTGATACATTACTCTTATTTGCAATCAATTAGAATTTCAAAACTCATTTCTAAATGACTTACTGCCAAGTTTTTCTTTTATCTTTCAAATATGATAAATTTGAATTTCACAAAATTTTATATGATTCATTTGCTTCACAGTGGAGGAGGTATGGTAGGGTAAGTGCCCACTGGCGACTAGAAAACCCTTGGAGACCTTGCTCCGGTGTCCTAACAATGATCGGAGTCTGGATTGGATTGTTAAAGGTGGGTGGGTGGTGTTGTGCTAAAACGAAATAGAAGAGAGTTAGGGGAAGAAGGAAAGAAGAGAGGAAAATAAATCAGCTACCGGGTCCAACGCCAAAATGCTGAGTTTTACTTAAATTTTATATGAAAAGCCACAAATAGTGCAATTGTCACTAATCATCACCGGTGACTTTCCCATTCTTAACGACAAATCAAATGACTACATGTCATCATCATAGTATTTTTTTTTTTTTATTTAGGAACATAATCATATATGCTACTACTAAATTTATTTATTTTTCAAGACCTATGTGCATTTTCAAATCATAGTTGGTAAGTCCCAAACTCCGCCGATTAAAAATGACTTAGCATTATTTTAATTTAATTAATAATTAATATTCTTTTTTCAAGAGTTTTATTTTTAGAAATTACACCAAAATCACGTCTTTTGGGATTGAAATTGAATATTTTGGAATTTTTTTAGTTTGTTATAATTATTTTTGTTTGTGAATTGAATATTTATTATTGAATATGTTAGCAAATCAGAGTGGAGAATAACTATATTTTTTAAAAATTAGGAATTCTAATGTTATGGAATGGTAAAATGTAGAAGTGAATGGTAGAACAAGTGTCGGTAAAACAACTGAAAAGAGAGTATGATATAGTTGGTTAAGGATGACATTGTTTTCATCATATATTACGGAAACCTATTACGGAAACCTATGCATCAGAATGATCCTCAGATTAAAGACGAAATTAGAAGAATATATGTTCTTAATGGCCATTACCAATCACAAACACATGAATTCAAAAAAAAAAAAAAAAAAAAAAAACTCATAGGAATTTTATTGCCATTTAAAGATCAATTGTAATTTTTTATATAGTATAAATTTGTATTTTATATAAATTTTATATTTACTACGACTAAGCACCTCCCTAAATTACAAGCTGGCTACGCCATTGATCAGAGATAATGATAATTGATGAATATGGTTGAATTGAAGAAGTTGCAACAACGAATAAACAGGAACGACAATGATGAAAATGAAGTGTTTATTTTTTTTTTACTTAGCTGTTTTGGCCTTTTAAAAAAATTAAATCAAAAAAAACGATGTGGTATTGGCTTTATAAAGAATAAATAAATAAAAACACATATTAAAGGAAGTCATTTACGAAAAGTAGAATTTCATTATTTGAAATTTTAATTTCACTCACCAGCGTCTAGGGCTGTAAACGAACCGAATCGAGCCGAACAGTAATATGTTCGGCTCGAGTTCGTTTAGGTATTCGTGGTATTCGAATTCGGATTCGTATTCGACTCGAACATTAATTAAAAGTTCAAATTCGATTCGACAACTATTCGAAAATATTCGCGAATAGTTCGATTCGTATTCGATTACAGTATTCGATTTAACTATTCGAATTATAGTTCGAATTAAAGTTCGTTTAATCAAAAAATTGCTGCAAATAAATTGTTTTTAAACATTACAAC
>CANUEY010333454.1:0-101438 GCA_948099555.1 Croton setiger
TTTTATTCTTAACCCGCTAATAAAAAATTTTACTTGGTTTTTGCTTAATTTATTGCCGGACCTTACTTTATGAAATGTGCAAGTTTTTGTTTCTTTCATACACAAACCCCCCCCCCCCCCCCCCCCCCACACACGTGCGTGCACACACACTCATTTAATGGATCATGTATAAACTAACAAGACATGGAATCCCTCGGGTCCTCTGACATTTCTAATTTTTGGCATCACAGGTTGTTTCTCTTTGTACAACTCTAAACTTTCCTGCTTTCGCTTGTAGTCATGTCATCGTTCTTGTTATCTCACAGGTACATTTTTTGTCTATTTAGCTGTTTTTTCCTTCAATTGTTTCTAGGGAGCATAATGATTGGGAGTTTTGGTTGTGGTACCTAAATAAGGACGTAAATTTTAAACATTCTGATTGTTCAGATTCACTTCTTTGTCCTGTACAGTATTATTTTCCCTATTTCTTTGTCCTGTACATTATTATTTTCTTTTCTCAGATTAATTTTCACTGTAATGTTGATTTTAGAATAATAAAATCTAGCTGACATTTTCTATTGAGGGCTTTTCATTTGTTTGTTTAGGATATTGGGAAGTGATTTTAGTAATTTCAATAGTGTATTACCCAATTTTATGTTCCTTCACATTTTGTGAACCAGGTTCCATATGCGATGGATATTCTTCTGGCTGAGTTGCACAAAGCTTGCATATATACTGTCCCAAAACACATAGCATACTCAAAGGTGATTAACTCTTACATTAGCTGAAATCTGTTTGTGTGGGGACATAGCTGTCTTTGTATTTCGTCCATTTTTGGTGACAACATGGAGTGCAAGTCTAGGGTATGATGTGGACTGGGAAAAGCAGTTTGCAGTTTCAAAGTTCACAATGAATTAGCCAATGGGTAGTAATACTTGCTGCATTAGAGCAGTTTTTACTTGACTCTCACCTTCATTTCATATTGTGGCTGAACACGGCAAGAAAATAAAAAGAAGTGTCTGATCGACCCTGTTACCATGGTATTGTGACTTTGGTAGTTGATTATCCTCTCTATTCCCTGTTACCATTACCAAAGTAGTGCAAATTCATCAGGGGAAAAGGTTTAAAAAACCCAGTCTCTGGCTCTCTGCTGATCTACCTCATGAAGACCAGCATTTTGCTGTGGCATGCCTTTGGCCTTTTTTTTCTTCCTGTTGCTGCTTTGTATGTGTTCTAAATTATCTTTTATTTTTGAATTCATAGTCAGCGTTTGATTCAAAAGAGAGTTACCTCAAAACGATAGGATATGAGGAACAGGATGGGAATATTGAAAGTACTGAAGATTATTTGAAACGACTGGAAGCCTACATGAGACTTTATGGGGCTCTAGTTCAGGTTTGTTGCACCTAAATTTATATAAAGGAATTTTGGTGTTTTCCTGTTGATAATATCGTATTATACGTGTTACCTTTTTTTATCTACATGGGAGCTAAAAAAGGGTACTTGTTTTGACAGACAGAAATCCCGAACGTCCAGAACTTTCATGGTCCAAAAGAAGGTTGGACATGGCTTGCGAGGTTCTTAAATACTCTCCCTGCCAACAAATATACTGCAGTTGCATTGAAAGCATTCCTGCAAGTAAGTTGATACACTTCTTGATTTTACTTTGTATAACGATTAACCCAAGGGGCTGAAACGGTTCTATGTTTCCACCAGACAGCAGGTTTTGTTCTCTTCAGAAAGTACAAATCTCAATTTCGGAAACTATTGAATGTCATCTCGAAGGATTACATGAAGGCATTGAGAGAGCTTGAAGATTCAGATCTAAGACCAGTAATTGTAGAAATCGAATCCTATATAGAGGACAACAAGTTCCTCGAGGAACCAGAAGGGTGGAGCATGCAGGGCTCAACACTATCGAAAGTTATGACAGTCGACTCGCATACTCAACAAAGTAGAGGCTTCTATAACTATTATTGAAAATCTGCACTTTGGTGCTTGTTTCAGATGTGTTCATCATGTCTGTATGATATGACCCATCGCAAGAAGGCTAGAAAAAAAAAAAAAGTTTCTGCCTCCTTAACAGTTCTGCATGGAGTGTAAAGGGGCATTTAGGTACATCAGCTTTAGTAATCCTCATTTAAGACACAATTTTCCTTTGTATTCATTTATAATTTGAACATTAAATAGAAAAATAAAGCAAATGTGACAATGGTAGTATACTTTAATTGGTTTTACGTTAATCAGCTTTCGTAATCCTCATTGTAGTCTTATTCTATTCCAGTGATGGTGAGGGTATATACAAAATAAAATGAGTTAATTAATTATTAATTTTATTAATAAAAATACATTTTCTGTAGGAACGAGGTGTAAAACAAGCGGAACATAAGAATTAACAGAAGAAACACTTACATGTACATCCTTGTTCAACAAAAAAGTGAAACTAACGCTGAAACAATACCAAGTTTTAGAAAACCTGGTGTAAGTTCCCACACTCACACATATGTACACTAAACCACTATAAAAGAGCAAGATAAAGAAAAACCAAAGAATCAATTAACTACCATCTCATGGCTATTGAGAACGAATCAACTCAGATGGTTCTATTTCTCAATCTTTCTGACTTGCTCCTACGAAACTACTGCTACTAATGCATCTAATTAAAATGCATTCCCAATTACAGAAGCTTTCACGACGAAGAATAAGCCATGTTCAGTAATAAATTGAAGAATCAAACTCATCCTTAAATTTTTTACAAGGCTAGCATTAGAACCCATGTACTTATTATTCCATGCAGCATGGTCTTTCCTGTTTATTCCAAAACCATTTCCTTCTCAGTCAAGTTCATAGATTAAAACATGGAAAAAAAAAAAACAAGAATGCTGCTAGTAGCTAACCTGTCCCTGCCTTTCGAGAAAATGGGCATTTGAATCAACTTTCGCCGAACCAAACTCACTGGCAATGGCAGAGACAATTCTCAGACATGTGTGTTCAACCTGATTAATATAGCTTGATTCTGGTCTGAATAGAGCTCCGACAAATGGGGCATAGTTGAAGGTCCTCTCCACACTCACAACAAGTCTGTACAATACATCTGGGGTTAGCATGGTAATTTTCTCATGAACACAATGCCACTGCAAAATGAGAGATTATTTAGAAAATGTTTCACCTGATGCCCACAACCGAATGCCATGTCCTTTTTGTTAGTAAGACAAATGGGGCAAACCTGTCAGTAAATGTTAAAAAGGTCAGGCTTATTAAGCTTTGAAGATCACCTACTCACAGTAGTGGTAATGCAACGCAAATGAATTTTTTCTTTCTGCAACAATTTTGCACCTGATTATCATAAGTTGAAGTTGAATGTGAAGCTGTGTTGACCGGTGTATCATATCCAGCAGCTGGTGTGTCATATCCAGAATGAGAAGCTACAGGCGACTCATATCCAGAATAGGAAGATTTAGGAGGCTCATATCCAGAATATGAAGATAGAGGTGGCTCATATCCAGAATATGAAGATACAGGTGGCTCATATGCAGAATGAGAAGGCACACGCTGCTGAAAGCTACTTGAACGGGAAGGTTTTGACGTCCGCCCGGAAGGAAATCCCCGAAGAGGTGGGGGCAGAGGAACCCTCTCTGGAGCATTCCCTGTCTGTCGACTGATTAACAAATGGAAGCGAATCAATTGAAATTATAATATTTTACATGACAAAAACCAATATCAATTAGTAAAATTTCATAATTACCCCAATATGCCAAGCTCAATAGTTGCTTTGTATTGAGCAGGTATTTCCATCAATGCTGAAAGTGCAAACTCCGTCTCTTTTCTAGATTGATTCACATTTTTTGCCATTATATCCGTGAAATTCACAAACTGTGAACACCAAAAAAATTAATTTGTTTTAATTAGCAAATCTAAAGATGAGAAAACCAGAAAATCGAAATACTTTCAGGAAACACAGGAGAAATGCTACTTACCTGAAAGTTATCAAAGGCTCGAGCAGGGATGTTATCGTCAAACTCTCTCATCATATCCCAAGGCCCATCACCAACCCCTACTAAAATTATTGATAAAGGGTATTCACTGCAATGAAACAGAATATCAAAATGGTGCCAAATTCAAGCAACTAGTTCTTAAAACATAGTATCAAACCCTGCTTCTGTGCTTCTTAAAGCATTACCTTGCTTTCACAATTGCATCAATTGTCTTTTGCTCTTGAGGACTGAAGTGACCCCGCCGTGTATCAACACTCCTAGTTACCTATCATGATTCAAGATAAATGGTTTCTGTGAGGTGCAAACAATCAACATACTTCATCAAGAAGCCAGCAACAAAGAAAATTATGACTATGGAGCAATAGGGGCTTTATAATTTTGAATTGAGAGTGGAAATAGGTAAATTTCAATTGCTTAAACAATATGTTTTGTGAAACCACTAGCAGCGGCAAACAATAGACCATCAGGTAGAACTGGAATTCAGCATCTTCAAAGCACAATGACAATCAACAGCTCCTTCTAAGAACAAACATTTTTTTTTTTCAATTACATTAAGACTCAGATGGATTGTTGATAGGGAGATCAAATTCTAGGAAGAGGTCTTTGTGAGCTACTAAAAGCTTATTCATCACCCATGAAGGCACTAAAGAATGCAGCCTTTAGATAAAGGGAGCAGTTAATAGTTCATCCAAGTAACTTCAGAACTGAATGTCATAAAAATGATTGATTTCTAAAAAGAAAGATCAAACTAGATGGAAAATTACCTGTCCGTCAGCAATTATCACCAGGACATGGTATTGTCCACCACTTTGCTCAACAATTGTAATTGCCATCTCAATGATGGGTGCAAAGGATGTAGGTCCTGCCAGAGAAAATATAAATAATGTTCCTTAGAAGCAGGCAGTAGCTCATAGTAGACGATGCTATACATTGAACTATGAAGAACTAAGATTAATGGCATAAACAGAAGCCGTACCTGCAAGTCGAAGCTGGGGAACAATTTCTTTGTATCGTGTCAGCACTTCCTCAAAACCATTACAGAATCTTTCATCTTCATAAAAACTGAAGACATCTTGATCATGTGTTGATGCTGCAAAATATGTAGAAAAAATAAGATCTAAATGTTCCAAATGGCAACACCACATATAACAGCAAAGAGAATGCTCAAGATGAAACTACCATCTCCGAACCCAAAACAGGGAATTAGATTATCCTCATCAAATGCAGATAAAGTCCTGCCAATAATTGATATTGCCTGTTCATAAGGATTTTGCACATTGCCAATGTGATGTAAGCTTTTTCGATTGAATGATCTTGAACCTGTCCATTCATTGCTTTTTGTGAAATCGATGCCAACGATAAGATTAGAAGACTCTAGCCCAGCTTCAGCAAGAGCAGCTGTGACCTGTAGTTAAGGATCTCCATTGTCTTAGTACAAAAATTATCCAAAAGAGACACTTCGTCAAATGCCCTCTCTCAGAAAACAGGAGTTCTTATAGTTAAGAATAAGCAAAAATTTGTTACAGAAAGCATAGCGAGAAATTAGAACACTACAAAATCAACAAAGTGATATCTTAAATCAATAGATTTAATCATTGGATTGTCACATATTAGGTGAGACTTTTGCATTAAGACTAAGTCAATGAGTTAACTCTAAGTTCCTGATCTCCTGAAACTAGAAATGTCAGCTGCAAGTTCCTCCATCAGAAATCAGCATGCTCCCCTTGAAAATATTCGGAGGGCCCATTTAGATATAAGTGAATTTAAATGGACGTGTATTTAAATTCACCCTAAACATAAAATTGTGAAAACAATTAATAATGCCCATATTAAATTCAAATTCAAGTGCATATTCATTCCAAATTATATCTTCTGTAGACATGGACCCTATTGCTGTTAGCTGACTTAAGGAAGTCATCAGAAGTTACTTTTTTGATAACTAGTTCAACCACAATACAGGATATCATGTGGTCACTGCACAATTGGGCGCTTAATTATAAAGAAAGCTAACCTGAGCTAATTTCACTTATGTTGTCATCATCGGTTTCCATACTTCTACATGTATGAACGCAATAATTCAGGTTTCAGTTATGTTTCAAATTGTCATGTCAAAAAGTTCACATCTTCAATCAGGAATATCCTTCAGCCTTATCCAAAATAAAAGGTATAAATTTCATTGTTTGGCGGCCATTACTTGCTTCTCACCTCATATCCACTCTCAAAAAAAGTCAAGAATGTCCATTGCATATATATCCATACAGCAACCACCAATACAACTAAAATATCATCAAGAACATCTTCTATCAGTATCACCTAAAGGAATGTCACAAGGCATTATCTCATCAGCCACAATCTAGCAAGAACAATTCACCCAATGTTCTGGTCAACCTCAAAGATTTTCAAGTTAAAAACTGTAAATATATCATCATGCAAGGGGCTCAACACATTTTATTAAGGATTGAATTATGGTACAAGAAGTCAACCCTGCCTTCCACAATAAAGGCAATTATCCTCTTCACTGCCTTCAAAGATCCAACCAACCATATAAATGAGCTAAGCAAGCTAGTAGAGCCAAAGTATAATTTTCATAAAGGCTAAGCAAAAGGGTTATATAAAATAAGTACATCAAAAATATAATGAAAAAATCATGGGTCCAACCTGATCTAAGGTCTTGTAATCATCAGCAATTCTGGAGTATTTTCTTTCCAATCTTTTCTGTGGTTGAGGCCTTGCTGGTTCATAACTATAAGAAGAAGAGGAAGAAGAAGAAGGCTGGTGTTGTGGAGTAGATGGGTATGCATATGTGTTCTGTTGAGCAGATGGGTATGGATATGGTGAAGCTTGAGGATACCCATGTTGATTCCATGACGAAGATGAATTATTTGAACCATAAGAGGATAAATTTCTCCCACTCGACCCTTTTGAACCCTTTCCTCCCATCACCGACTTAAACTCCTCAAAACTTCAAGAATCAGAATCAGAATCTTTTTCAGCACCTGCAACAGAAAGATTTTAGAATTGGCCAATTGCAAACTTTGCAGAATACAAAGATCTTCAAGTCTATAAATTTCATTTTTAATGGTTTTCAAGTCTATAAATAATTATAGAATTCTGTAAGTTTTCAAAGAATACAATTAAAAAGAAGTTTCTGAGTCGGCTGAAAAAATCGAAGAATTTACAATATATGAAACGAAGACCAAGACAATTCAAGACAGCAGCAGTAAAACTGACCTATTCAAAGCATATCACCGACACAGAAATAGCTCTGCAAATACAAAACGACCGGTAGATTTGAAGTGGGGATAAACCCAAAAACTAGAAGTTGGAGAAACCAATAATTTCAGGCTTAAACTAAGGAAATCTCAAGTGGGTTTTGATAGATAAGCACGAAAGCTCAAAACATTCAACTGAAAGCAAAATAATGAAGATAAATAAAATTCCATTCAAGCAAATACGTAAACTCACAAGGAAGCAAAAAATCCAAAATACAGACAGTAAAGTATTCTAGGTCAACTCCAGTTCCTTCATCTACAATAATTTGAACCAAAAAGCTTACAAATTTCCATGAAAGAACAGAGATTGAGATTGATTACAACATTATACCAAAATGGGTAGAATCAATTTCAGTTCATACTAACAAAATTATAAAAATAGACATTGACCCTACAATGCAAATGGGTTTTTATTTTTTAAAATTAAAATACAAATACGGATAAGTATTATTTAAGCAATCAATTACGAATATTATCACTTATCAGTAATAAAATAAAAACAATAAATAAAGACAACCTCTACTACAGTTCTGCTTTTACCACCATAGATCCCAAGAAACAATTTTTCTTGTTCTCCAAAAACAATAAGTTTTTATACATATGATATGAGCGGGAAAATTGACTTTTTTTTTTTTATGAAATTTATTAAATTTATTGTAATTTTTTTGGATATTTCTCCTTAAAAAAAATTACAGAAAGGTTGAATATTTGGTATGGGGCAGGAAGGAAAGACCGTAAAGGTAAGTTAGGTGAAGAGGCTTAAGAAAGGCGCGACGGTTGACAAGTGTATGCTTCAAAATGTGAACTTTTGAGTATTTTATGAAGCTATTATTGAAGAAGAAATGGCTGCTGCGTGCTTCATTGGTTTTCCTTTTTTTTTTTTATAAAAAAATTAGGAAACTTCTTTATTGTTTTCCAATTTTATTTAGTTCGTTTTTAAGATTCACTTTTTTATTTTAATTTTTTTAAATTATCCATTCTCAATTTTAATGTGTAAATATATTAATTTATATATTTATAATAGTTTATTCAGTTAAAAATTTATTTGAGAACAAATAAAATAGAATGAACTTAAAAATTAAAGTAAAAAAAATAATATTTTTCTATATAAAAAGAGAGGAAGGAGTATTAGCTATCAAACCAAAATAACTATTAGAGATAAAGATGGTCTGATAGATGGTTGATGAGTTTTTTTAGCGTAAAAAATATATATTTTCTCTCTCTCTAACATATTTTAATTTAAAAAACAATTTCGAACTTAAAAAATAAATGTCAATATATTTGAAAAATTAATAAAATAGCATACGCTAAAATACTCAAAAATAACATTTTTTCTTTTTTTTTTCATATTTTTTCACCATCATCTTCTTTTTGTCTCTCTTTAATTTTTCTTTTCTCTCTTTTTACGATATTTCTCTACAAAATCCTAAATTTTTCATAAAAACCATTATTTATAAAAAATAATTGCTTTTAAAATTGAAATTTGTTGCTCCACTAAATAGAAATCTCTAACTCTTGTTTTCCTCTTTCTTTCCTTCTATAAATTAATCATTGATTCGGAAAAAGTTACGCATTTGAAAGAGATTTTTGCTCTTGATTGAAATCTCTACACTTTCTCATATTTTCTCTGAAATCCGTCAATTTTTCCATTTTTGTGTTTCAAAAGTGAATGATTTTCTAGAATTGAAGGATTTGTTGATTTGAAATATTTAAATGACTTTCTCCTCTTCATCAAATTATTAAATATTGTTGCTCCTTTTTTTTTCTGTTTTGGTGTTGATATATATACAATATATATATTATATTGATATACATTATCAGTATATATGTTGGTTTATGTGTTTTTTGTTATGTTTTCGGTTATTGTATATTATATTATATATTTCCGGTTATTATTAATATATGTTGTATATATAGTCCATATATACTAGTATGTGTTTTTGTTATGTTTTCGATTACTATATATACTGTTATATACTTTTGGTTATTGATTAATATATACTGATATATATATCAACATATATACTTATAATGGTATATATACTATATATACTAGTATATTTACCAGTCTAATGGTATCTAGAGACATTTTTGGTATATATATTCTATATATTTTCTAAAACAGTATATATATTCATGATAGTTTTAAGTTTTTTTTTATAAAAAAATGTTATTATTAATTTTTAAGAATATAAAATAGTATTTTCTATTAAGCACTAAATAAGTATAATATAGATTAAGCTTTTTTTTTTAATATCGTTCAAGATAGATATTTACTTTATCTAAGTAAAATACTAATATTAGATATTACACTATATTACCTTTACGAAATTTATATTTTCAGTAACTATTTTTTATTAATTATAAAAATAAAGGTGAAAATAATTAAGTAATATAGATTAAAATCCATAAATATGGTAGTGTATTTTATATTATTGTAATTATATTAGACATTATTTAATAAACCCTCTTAAAATACTATGGCTGCTAAAATAAATTACTCACATATATTAAGTTTATTTTTTAGGGAATTCTAAAACTTTATGATTTAATAATTATTTGTAGGTGGAAATGGACTGATTCTTCTGCCATATCCACTGTATGGAACCAACACATGCATCAATTAAATTTTAATTTCCTTACAAAAAATAAAGGATCTTTTATTATCTTTATTTATTTCCCCTCATTCAATGCATTCAATCAAGGGTTTTTATTCTACAAATATATTATTATTTAATTAATAGACTACATACTACATAAAATAATTCTTATTTTCATATGTCCTTTAATTAAAATAATAATAATAATTCAGATCCTTTCTTGTTTTTTAAATTTCCACCATATCTGATTTGATAAGGACAGGTTAAGACGTTTATTTTTAAAATGTACTAAATATAAAAATACATTTTTTATGATAATTTTTGTTAATAATAGTCAATATAATTTTTATTAATAAAATAAAAATTTCTTATTCAAATAAATTTAATTTTTTTAAAAAATCAAATAACAAATTTTTCTAACGTGCGGATATAATTATAACATAATTTAATTAAAAAAATTTAAATAAATAAATTTTACATCTACAAAAAATAATTTATTTTTTCTTCCATTGCATGTAATAACAATATATAAAATTAAATTCACATTAAAAATATATATAAATTAATGAAATAAAATACGAAAAATTCTTAGCATACAATACTGATATTAAAAAATGTAAATAAAATACTTTCTTTAAGCAAAATTACATTAATTAATTAAAAAATTATTAATGATTCATCAAATAATTAATAGAGTATAAAATCTACTCAATATTTATTAAAAATTAAATAAAATACTCAATTTATTTATTTTTTTGTGAATTTCACAAGAATTCTCACCATTTTACTTGTATTCTCTTATTTTTCAAGGGTGAGAAAGTTTCACAAACTGTCGGACCGGTCAACTAGCGATTTTAACAGTTCCGATTACAGTAAATTCCAACAATTTGGGAAACCATCCAAAAGTTTTAAAGGTGATGACGTTTTGATGCGATAATCATGAGTAAATCATACACTACGTAAAGGTGACAAAATAATTAACATTTATATATGTTTTGATCAATCTTATTCCAAAGGTGTTAATTAAATTATTGTTAAAACTATTCTTATTCCAAGCTACGAAAACAACATCTACTTAAACAATAACATATTATATATGAATGATTAATAATGTTATTATGTTACTCAATTTCTCTCCTTTATCATAAATTATGATTTTGACCTGACACAAACAAGTCTTAACAATTCTAGTGGCCTAACCTTATCGTCATTTTTCTACTTAAGATAATTACTGTCTATAATGCATTTACTATGTGTTTATATTGTGTTTTACTATTTACTATTGTTTATAGTTTATTTATCATATGTCTGCAATTTGTTTTTGAGCTTTTAAAATGTATCCACTGTTTATTATTAGTTTAACACATGTTTATCATTTATTTGTATATTATTTTTAATGTGCTTATAGTCTATTTATTCCATGTATACTTCACCACATGCTCGTCGCAAAGGAAATTCTAGTTGGCGAAAAATTCTTCACAGACACACCTAATATAAATGTACATCAAATAAAAAACTCAAGGAGATGAAGCTAACGGTATTGCAACCGCCTAGAACTTGTTAGAAGTCATGGAAAAATCATTGGTAAGGTTTCGACAACTATGGCTTCCATCAACACTGCCCCTAAGACGGTCCGTGGTGGTTTAACTATTGTGTGAAGTTTACCTGTCATTCCTCTTCCCGATTGGTGGCGAGTGAAATGTAGGCTACGGTGGCGATGATTCCTCTCTCTCCCTCCATATTTCATTCTTTGTTTTTACTAAAAATGACACATAGTCAAATTTTTATTCCATTTACAACATGGTTACTTTGTTGGTCGCGATATTGGTCAAATTACTGACAAAAGTGACAATCGGTGAAGGAAGAACTAACGCAGCAAAAGGTCACAAAATGATTTATTTCACAATTTTGAAAATCTATAGTAAAAAAGAAAAATTAATTATATACATCAAATCAAAATATATAGAAGGCTACTTGTGGATATTTTATAATTGACCTATAAAATACACTCTTGACTTGCTCTATTTATTGGATAGGAATTTGCACTAAGTGGAGCATTATTATTTTGCATTTTGACCCGTTATTAATGACATAATAATTCATATTGAAATATACAGAATTTATTCAGTCAACTTGTTCTTTTCGTGTTATGAACGTGATACTATGTTCAAGACATGTTTGGCTAAATAAAATTTTACTAACTTCATTTATTTTATGAAGATTTAATTGCATATGTTGCAAAATATGTTCTTAACAATCTTCCATACATGTAATATCGTTCATTTAGATATTGAACCGTCTAATTTACTAATTATCAAGGACATGAAGGTTAAGATTGGAGATTTTGGAGTAAGTTAGATTGTTAATGATAATGAGATGAGTAATTTCGAGAATTTGGAAAGTCAAGGTATGTATGCTTATATGAGTCTTGAAAAATTGAATTCGGAAACATTTGGGTCGGGTCAGATTATGTTTACGCAGAAGATGTTTCGAGTTTTGGAATAAATTCTTGGGAGTTATACGTTGGGCATTACCTATTTTTTTGAACGTGGGAGGAAAATAAAACCTAGTTGGATGGAGCTTGTAATGGTTATATCATGTTATGGGGAATTTCCTCGCTTGGCAAACAAGGCCTCCAATGAGTTTGGAAGTTTTCTTATGTGTTGTTTGGAAAGGGATCCGAGTAAGAGGTGGACTGTTTCGCAGCTTTTGAGACACCCTTTTGTTTTGCATGGAGAGGGAAATAATAAGTAGTTGGGGTTTTAATTTGACTTAATTCTTGAAAAAAGTAGTTGGATTTATTGTTAATTAGTGTATAATAATGTGCTAAAAAAGAATTTGGCACATGAAACATAGGAAATAGAGACATATTGATCATAATAAGACAAATTTATGGTATTTTTAGTTTGACTATATACTAATAATGATGTTTGGTTTAGGTAATCTTAAGATTTTATCTTTTATTAAATTTTATTTATTTTGATTTGTTATTATTTACTTTTAAAGTTTTCATTGGTTAAATGTTAAATATAATTTTTAATGGTGTTCAAAAATATAGCATTATAAAAGAATTTCAAATAGTTGTCAAATACTAAAAAAAATTAAATAAATTATAGGCAAAAACATATTCAGAAAAATTAACTGCTATTAATAATTGTTAAATGTATTTTAGTTTTTTATTTGTTTTTTAAAAACATGTTTATTAACTAAACATCTTTTATTTTTTATTTGTTTCTCTAAAATGATATCAAATTTGAAAAAAAGTTTTAATGAACACGAATCTAACACTATTATACTCTGTTGAACTTACAACTCTAAGTATGTGAAATGGTTAATACAACAAACTAATTTTTAAGTATTTTTAAAAATTTAGATTATTTTAATTTTTTTACAATTATGTTCTCCTAAATACTCCTATTTTATATGCTTTTCTCGTAATTCAATTATTTATGAATCGAATTGTCTTATAGCAAATTAAGTATTTTTTTATTCACATAAAAAAAATTTAAATTTATTAAACTTTACTTTTAAAATAACTGTTTTATTTTTGTTTTTATGTTCATAAAAATAACTGATTTATTTTTAATATTCTTAAAATATAAATTATTTTAATTATTTTTATTTTTTAATATTAAAAGTAATAAAATAACTTATTTAAATATTAATTTTTAATTTTACAACTACGTTTTTTATAAATTATCCACAGCCTAGTCTCCAAAAAAAAAAAAAAATCAAAACTCAATTATGAAATAGCAATTTCATTCCAAATCCAATTAATTATTAATTTCCGATTATTTGGTAAAAAAAAAAATCCGATTCTAAAAAAAATTTGCAGAAAAAAAATTTAATTTTACTTTTAATTTTGACGGAATCGGAGAGAAAGAAAGACCGGTTGGTTTGTAACTTTCGTTGTTTGTTGCTTCCTGGTTTTCTTTCGCTCTCTTTTGCCTATCGTCTTCGTCTTCTTCCTTCGTCTCTTCGCTTCCCATTTTATACTTCAAGCTACGTAAGTCTTGATCTCTCTTTCTCTTCAGCTTTGTTTTCCTTTTAACTATTTTCAATTGCTAATTCTGCTGTAAACTAGCAAGAAAGTGTTTGTTTCCCAATCGTGATTTGCCTTTTATTCGAAGCAATAGTTTACTTCGGTTGTTATCTTGTCTCCATTCTAGGGATTAACCAAAAAAAAAAAAAGGAATTCTGGTATTTAGGAATACATTAATTAATGATATGGTAGTTTTTTATTTAATTTAATTGATCATTGCTCAAAGTAGTTGAATTGAATTCGAGCTGGAATGGCGGATGGTCCCGGCGATGAGGACGTCGCCGTTTTGAGCGATGTAGAGGGAGATGATCCGGTGCCGATCGTTGTGAGAAGTCCGAGTTTGGAAGATGTATCGGTAGAGAAATACCGTGAACTACTTGCTGAGCTTGATCGCGAGCGACTTTCTCGCGAGGCTGCTGAGACGTCTAAGTCAGAGCTCCTGGTTTCGTTTAATCGGTTAAAAGCGCTGGCGCATGAGGCGATCAAGAAGCGGGATGAGTCCGGCAGGCAGCGGGATGAAGCTGTGAAAGAGAAGGAAGAAGCTTTGAAAGAAAAGGAGAGAATATCTGTAGAATTGAATGAAGTAAATAAGTTGAAAGAGGAAGCTTTGAAGCAGAGGGATGAAATTAGGAAGCAATTTGAGGAAGCCGTGAATGCTAAGGAGGGATTGCAATCGGAGATTGAGAGTTCGAGGCATATGCTAGTGAGTGGAATTGAAAAAATTTCGGGAAAAGTGAGTAACTTCAAGAATTTCGCTGCGGCTGGATTGCCCAGGTCTCAGAAATACGTTGGAATGCAGTCTGTTGCTTATGGGGTAATTAAGAGGACGAATGAGATTGTTGAGGAACTTGTTCGGCAGATTGATGCTACTACAAAATCGAGGAATGAAGCAAGAGAACAGATGGAACAGAGGAATTACGAGATTGCCATTGAGGTTTCTCAGCTTGAAGCTACAATTAGTGGATTGAGAGATGAAGTTGAAAAGAAGACTTCAGTTATAGAGAATTTAGAGAGGAGTGTATCGGAAAAGGAAGAGAAGGTTTTGGAAATTGAGAAAGATATGTTGGAGAAGACACATTCTGTAGAGAATGAAGCTTTGGAATTGAGAGAGTTAGTTGGTGAGTATGAGGATAAGCTGAGGAATTTGGAGACAAAGATGGAATCCCAGAGGCATTTGTTGATTGATCAGTTGAATTTAGTAGCAAAAATTCATGACCGGCTTTATGATGTCATTAAGTTAGTTGATTCTGATCATTTGGATTCAGATTTGTCAGAGTCCTTGTTTCTTCCGCAACAAACAGACATGGAGGAGAACATACGTGCTTCTCTAGCTGGGATGGAATCAATTTATGAGTTAACTAGAATTGTTGTTGAAAAAACAAAGGTTTTGATGGAGGAGAGGAGACATGAAGTGAAAGATTTGAATGAAACAGTAGACCGGTTAGTGAAGGAGAAAGAGCAAATCGGTTCATTACTAAGAAGTGCTCTCTCAAAGCGGATGAAATTGGATCAGTCTTCCAACACAAATGAATTGTTTCAAGCTGCAGAGAATGGCTTGAGAGAGGCTGGGATAGATTTTAAATTTAGCAAGATTATTGGGGATAATAAAGTTCCAGTTTCTCAAGATAAAGGTAGCCCCTTAGATATGGAAGAGGATGAAATATACAATCTGGTAGGTTTTTTTTACCGTTTGTTTATTTAATACTCTCAGAGTAACAGTTTTTCGTGTTACATCCCATTATCACCCTCACTTTCAAAATTGTTCGCAGGCTGGTGCTTTAGAGAATATTGTCAAGGCATCTCAGCTTGAGATCCTTGAGCTGCGGCATTCTGTGGAGGAATTGAGGTACTCCAGACATGCCTGAACTCGTTAAAATGCATAATGACTCAACCTTATTCATGTACTTACCGGATATTCCCATATTCTGTGCCATGTTACTGTGTTAAGGGCAGAGGCGAGTATACTTAAAGAGCATATAGAGGCACAAACAAAGGAACTTGACCATAGAATGCGCAGAATAGAGGAGCTTGAGGAGAAGGAGAGGGTGGCAAATGAAAGTGTAAGTTATTATTTACTATTATTATATCAATATTTTTGAGTCAGTACAATTGGCACTATTCGTCGAACAAATTTGAAGTGAACACCTTACTTCTCTTGCTCTCTTTCTATTGAATGAATTATGAACTTTTCCTTTCTGGCATCATAGGTTGAAGGGCTTATGATGGACATTGCTGCTGCTGAAGAAGAAATTACTAGATGGAAAGTAGCAGCAGAGCAAGAGGCTGCTGCTGGCCGATCGGTTGAACAAGAATTTGTAGCTCAGGTATGGCTGTTTTTTTTTTTTTTGGATCAAATGGCTTTTTTATTTCCTTATGCACCAGACTATTGAATTAAGTGCTTGTGGATTGAATGTTGTTAAGCATTGCTGATTTATGCACTATCTCATTTTGATATCCATCTGATGTATATGGCAGTGTCATATGGAAAGCAGAGATTCATGAATTCTAAACAACTTGTGTTTTTATCTAGTTCTAGACTTCTGGTTTGTGGTATAGTGTGCATGTAACCATTGTGTCCTTGGTCATGAACTTGCAGCTATCAGCACTTAAACAGGAACTTGAAGAGGCTAGGCTTGTCATGTTGGAATCTGAGAAAAAGCTAAAATTCAAAGAAGAGACAGCTGATGCTGCCATGGCAGCAAGAGAAGCCGCTGAGAAGTCATTGAGATTGGCTGACATGAGAGCATCTAGACTGAGAGATAGAGTGGAGGAGCTCAGTCATCAGCTTGAAGAGTACGAAACTCGAGAAGACTCGAGAGGTAGAAATCGTCCTAGATACGTATGTTGGCCATGGCAGTGGCTTGGAATTGACTTTGTAGGTGTTCGCAGACCTGAAACACAACAAGAGAGTTCAAATGAAATGGAACTTTCTGAACCTCTTCTATGATTGTAACATTTCTCTTATTTTTTGTGTATCTGTTTGAACTTCCAGAAATTTTAAATTTGAGAAATGGTTTATTAGACCCTTCTTTGAGGCTAGCTTATTTAATTTGTTATTGTTTTACAAGGATGGTGATTTGCATTAAAATAATGCAGTGTCTTTCAAATATTTTCCATTCTGTCTAATTTCTGAAGTTACTTTCTGCTTATCCTCTTTGTCTCACACAAGTTACAAGGATCACAAAGAGAGAAAATCTATCTAACTAAAGGTTTCTGTTTGATCTCCTGCTGAAGGTGCGTATTGGGCATGTATATTTAAAAGTTCCAAGGGTTTTCTTATTATTATTATTATTTGCAGGTTTTGTAGGGTTCCTACCACAAGCAAGACTTGTGCTTTATCATGCTAGTGAAATCTTACTGGAAATGCAGCATTGCAAATGGATGTCAAATGGTTCCTATAGAGTCATAAGATAAACTGAATGTGGCTTGATAGGTATGATACCTCAGTTAAAATTTTGTACTTCACTTCACCTCAAAGATCTTTTGTATTCTAATCATAACGATAATCAGATGAAATTGTGTTTTGCATTTCCCATCTGCTATTAACAAAGGAGCAATTGATGATAATTATATGTTATATGGTGAATCATGTGCCTATGAGACTATGATTATATGCAAATTTGATCTCTTCTCAGATTATGCAAGGCTCACTTTTCATTTTAACATTAATATGCATGTTATTGTGGCAAGACATCCATGAATGCATATTGTAAGAGTGTTGTATAAAGTACCCTTAAGTTGAACAGGTTAGAAGCTAGCAAAAATGTACTACCTTGATATTTACTTTTGTGAACCATTTTGTGCCTGATTTTGCTTGATCAGTTTCAATTTCAGCAGCACACTAACTTCTTCGTACTTCACCATCCTCTCAGGCTTAAGATGATCATTGATTAGCTGCTGTAAAAAAGCATCTAGCTTGAAGAAAACTTATTCAATCTTTGCATGACAACAGGAAGGCCTGTTGATAATCCAATCTAAATATCCAAATTCATTAGAGAAACTTCCTGAAATAATCTCAGCTTCTTGAATCAGTTCTTACCACTTGTCGTCATCACATACTCCCTCAAATGTCATCCCATAAGCCATCCTAAGTACGATACTTCCACCTAGTGATTTGTGACTTTTTGGTGAAAAGCTGAAGAATGCTTATTTTCCGCATCTCTCTCTAGTTATCACTAAATGGTGAAAAATCTATGCCAGGATAGTTGTGAGTACCAGAAAAAGCGTAACATTCCAGATTATGTGCTTCATGTACCGCCCCATAACCGAGGTGTACCGCAACAGTCAAGATGATCTGTTTTTTAGGACTGTTTTTGCTGCTTCATCCGATGACATTATAATAGTGTCATTAAGTTAAATAAAGTAAGCATGACAATTGAAAGGTCCATATTTCTTGGAGAGTTGCCATAGGGGTGAGACAAAGCGCGAATTTGGAGTAAATTCGATATTATTGGTAGCTTAGGGGAACAGAGTGGAAGCTGCTGCTGGGTTGGTTTTGGTCCTGCTTTTTTCTTAAGAGACGCAGTACTATAGGGATGATAATATGTAAGAAAAATGGAAGAATTAGAGAGCTATCTTAGCTTCTTCCCCCTTCTCTTTTCCCCTGAAAATGCTGAATTTGAGGATTATAGGTTTCGCGAGTTGTGAAATTTGATAGCGCTGTGTAAATAAATGGCTAGACCATGATGACCAGTTATTCGGTCCATCATCCAACTCACAAGTGGGATGAGTTCACCTCTTGAGAAACTTCCTGCTACTGCCTCAGCATCATGAATTAGTTCATGAAATTTGTTTCTGTTGAAATCGGTCCTTGATAACCAAACACAAATGACATCTTAAAGGTTGCATTTGCAGTAAGAATATACAACTTCTCATTAAGATCAGCAGGTTTTGCAGAAGATGCTGATTTGTAGACAGAATTTATCAGCAATTCAACTTCTTCCTCTCTAAGGTAACGAAAAGACTGGACCCTCTTTAAGCTAAAGAGCTCAAGAACAGTTAATTTTTCATGATTCTCCAATTTTCATCATATGGTGCAAAAGCTACATCTATGTAATTGTAAGTTAGTCTACCAGAGCCGGCTAAAAGAGGTCTGCTACAACAAACAAGATCATGAACTCTTAAGACCTCTCTTGCTGCCTCTGTGGAGAAGATTACAACAGTTGGGATCTTACCAAGTTGAAGCAGCATAACAGGGTCATATTACTTGGACAGATTCCAGTAAGATTGGTGAAGCAATTTGGAAATCTGAGAATAGGAAGCTTAGGAGGGTTGGAGGAAGCTGCTTATATTTCCCCTGCTAGTTTCTTTCTTCTTTCCAAGAATTAGCAGCGGCAGTAAGAGAAGGAAGCCATATAGCAAGAACATAGTAGGCTATAGAAGGCTACTGAAGGCTACTTTCAGACTTGCATAAGTTTTTAGTCTACTGAAGGCTAATGTTTCATTCCATTAAGCATACATTAGACTCAAATAGGAAATTTCACTATTTTTGGCTTTCACAGTCATATCATATGTAAATACCCACAAATGAACTTTCTTCATCACTCGTGGATTCTTAACTCAGCTCCGCCACTCCATCACAAAGTTCACCGTTTTATGTCAACTACTATTTTTACTAAATGTTTTTATTTTAACTGTTATACGAATAGCTAACTGTCGTTTAGCACAAAACAACTAACAACTGCTTGTTTATACTTTGTTAACCATTAAAATTAAAATTAAACCAATCTTAAGACCGTTGGTTTACGATCTCACCGCTCACCCTTCACCTCCTTCTATCCATTTTTTTTTTCAGTTGTCTGGTATTTCCATCGACATTGTTTGCCATCGTCTCTTCCTTGACCTAAAAGTCAGTCTTGAAGGACCATATTAGTTATAATCCATTTTCATTAGATTCTTTACTTGTTCTATATTAATATGATATAATATGTTATTAGACCTTTTCACTATTATTATAAGAAAAAATGGAATAACTTTGGTTTTGGTTTAACAAGCAAAGAAAAGGATACTTGCCTTTTATTGATTATATAATAATATGCTAAACAATCATATTAACCTTTCGAATTGTTTCTCATTCTAATAGTAAGAAAAAACCAGAGGAAGGAAAGAAAAACAAAGAATGGAACAAGTGCAAGTGCCATTCATTTTAGCAATGAAAGATGATTCTGAATCCATTAGCGACAAGAAAAAATCTCATAAATTAGCTGAATATCTGCGATGTCCTCTTGCTAATGAAAGTAATATCATCCGAACTCTTCGAAAAAAATCCCTTCCAACCCCTTCAACCTTAACTAGTCCTGATTTTGATGAGTTTGACTATGATTTATCTTTTGAGCTTCTTTTTGAGATCGCTCTTACCCAACTTGACCTAAAACTCAATGTCATCGTGAACATGTTGTTCATAGATGATGCCCGTCGCGAAAAGTTTGAGGAATTGGAGACTTCTGGAAAAGCTCGCTTCATCATCATTCAAGAGGAAAGTGGTTTTCATCAGGATGATTATGATGGTGCAAATGTACTGAAGGTAAGTTCTGAGAATGAGTCATTTAACGTAAATGAAATTTCGACCAAAATATTTCATTTACTTTCTGCTGATGTCGCTAAAAGTGAGGTCATTAAAAGTGAGAAACCCAAGAAAGAACCAATAAATGATCATTTGCATGAATTAATCCTATCCAAAGAGCCAAGAAAACAGGATATTCAATGTAGTAGTTGTTTGAAACTTGTTTCTGGCCTCTCTTATGTATGTGCAGAATGCGATCAGTTCACCGTTCATAAGTCATGTGCAGAATCATCAAAATTTGTGCAGGATTTTCCTAATTGTTTCATGGAACATAGGCCATTGCACTACGACTTTGAAAATATTCATACATATACATGTAATACTTGTGAAGAATTTTCCGATCATTGCTACGACTGTCTCTTACAAACCAACTTTACAAATGGGTTTTTGCCTGCTATTGCTCATCATGAAAAACATGAACACTTTCTTAATTTCATTGTCATGCCTTTCAAGTACGATTATAGATATATATGTGGTATTTGTGATCAATGGGGTGGCTCAATCGGCTATAAATGTTATGATTGCTGCTATGATGTTCATGTCTGTTGCATAACACGAAGCGCCTGGTTGAGTCAATACTTTTCCAGCCTTGAGCGCTTGTTGGACGCTTCGCACATTGATAACCTGAGGACTCTTAAGGCTCTGATTTATCCTAAGAATGATCAACTGCCACTCTTTCATGGCGCTACCAAGAGAAAGGTAATATATTTTTCAGAATTGTTCTAATTATTTTGTTTAACTCTGATTATTCTTAAATTTTTTCCTCTGCCATTGGTTGTAGGTAACGCTTGATGTGTTAAGAAGGAAGTTTGTGCTGCTACTAATCACCAACCTTGAATATTCAAGTGAAGAGATTGATATAACTAAACTAATATATGATGATTCCAAGCCTGAAACTCAATATGAGATAGTTTGGCTTCCGGTGGTGGATCAATTAACCTTGTGGAATGAAGCAAAACAAAAGCAATTCGAAAAACTGCGAGCGAGTATGACAGGATATTCAATCTCTCACCCTGCATTGTTACACCTTGCTGTCATCAAATACATTAAGGAGGTTTGGCACTTCAACAAGAAGCCAATGTTAGTGGCCTTAGATCCACAAGGCAAAGTGGTGAATCCTAATGCTCTACACATGGTGTACATTTGGGGAAGCATAGCTTTTCCTTTCACTAGCCACAAAGAGGAAGCACTGTGGGAAAAAGAAACTTGGGGGATTGATTTTTTGGCCGGTATTATTGATCCCAATATCATCGCTTGGGTATGTGCTACTAAAATATTTCATCTAAAACTGTTCATACAAAAATCAGCACAAAAATTCAACATCAAATGTTTTGTTTGGTGTTTTAGATACAAAAAGGGAAGTACATATGCTTATATGGCGGAGAGGACATGGACTGGATTCGCAAATTCACTACATGTGCAGAAGCAGCTGCGAAAATGGCAAACATCCAGTTGGAGATGTTGTATGTTGGAAAAAGCAATCCAAAAGAGAACATCAGGAAAAACATTGAAATAATCCGGTCGGAGAGGCTTAGCCATGTTCTTCAAGACCTTACACTGATATGGTTCTTCTGGGGCAGACTGGAAAGTATGTTTTATTCCAAAGTCCAGTACAACAGAACTGTGGAAAATGATTCAATCATGCAAGAAATAATCCGAATTCTTAGCTTTGATGGAAGTGATCAAGGATGGGCCGTGATTGCGAAAGGAGCAGGAAGTGAACATGATCAAATGACTAAGGCTGAAGAAGGTATTGATATTCTGAAAAGTTTTGAAGATTTCCAGTCATGGAGACAACCTGCAGAAGAAATGGGTTTTGTGCCGGCACTTAATGCTCATCTCTACTTGCGCCGTAGCCTACCACATTTCTGCACTCGGCTAATTCTGCCATGAACCTCCGGAAGTATTCCTGAATCGGTGGTTTGTGCTGAATGCGGCCGCTCTGTCAATGAGTACATATTTTAAGTTTATATTATTATACTTATGGTTGGCTTTCTGTTGCTGGGATTTAATTAAATTCTGCTTGTTTGTTTTCTTTTACTGTGTTCTTCAAGTACTGCAGGTGAAAAGTTCATATCTTTCTAATGCTTTTCTTTACCATTTGTAATTTTTCCTTTCATACTAATAAAAGCTCATCCATGGAAGCCAGAGGAGGATTAGTAAGCACAAATATACTTTAATTTGAAGCATATTAGGACATGGGTTGGCAATTCTTTAGGAACCCAACTTTGCTTGTTCTATGTCCTTAGGAATATAAACCTCACTTTAGGTTAGGATTATTGTTTGGTAACAGTATTTTTCTTCTAAAAGAATGCTTCTCATATATTTATGCTTTTAAATTGACAGAATTATAAAATCAAGTGTGGCAGAGGACAACACCATTAATTTATAATTTCCTTTGAGTTTCAGCTGTTGAATTTTGTATTTTGATACCCATTTTTATATGTTTTTAAGATGTTTAAACTATTACGTAAATAGATGTCTTCATATTTTATATAATGAATTTTATTTTTCTTAATTTAAATAAAATTAGTAGTTTTTATTAATTAGCTACAAATAGCATTAAAATATTGGAGAGATTTTTTTTTTGGAAATAATATTTAGCTATGGATTAGCTACAAACGAGATAAGGATTAACTAGAATAATTACAAAATAGGTATAGATTAGCTATGAAATAGTTAGGAATCAATTGACAGAATCTTGTGGGCAGAAATTAGCTCCGAGAATTCAGTAGCTAATCTTCGCTAATTATGACGGCTAATACTTTTTAAGTGGGCTTTAGTGACAAATATCGTCGCTAATTAGTAACAAATTTGCGCATCGGTTTTCTTGCGTCTGTATACAGATTACCTACGAATTAGTTACGGAAAGTCCCGTAGCTATGTAAACATTTTTTCCAGTGTTAATTTATGTTTAGTGAGCGGGTGAACGACTGTTTGAGCTAAAGTGAGACGCAAATGAAGCCTTTTTAATAAAATTTTTCGAAAGTAATTAATATGCCGATTAATAAAACATGTCACAGTATGACATTTAATTTAATTAAGCGTATAAATTATATTTAAAAAATAAAATAAGTTATTTCATATTTAAAATTATAATGTTATCAAAATACTTAAGGATAAAAAGGGGAAAAATAGAAATTTTATCATCTAATACATATAAAATAATACTTATTTTTAATAAAAACAAATGCTATGACATATTTTGTGAATCGGATATTATATTTATATTGAATAAAAACAAATGTTTTGAATAAAAACAAATGCTATGACATATTTTGTGAATCGGATGGAATAATTTTTAATTTTTCTTAACTTTTTACTATATACAATTTGGACCACAATATTTTTTAAAAAAAAAATTTCTTATATTTAAAAAAGGAGCTAACTTATTTCCCAAATAAATAAATTACCATACACAAAAATTTTAAAATTGAGGAGTAAAAATAGTAAAAAAAAAGACCAAATTTAATCTTTTTTCAAGTTCATAGAGTGAAGTTGGAAGAAGAAAAGAAATCTTGGACTATTTGGAATATTAATTAGTTGAAGTTTAGGGACCAAATTAGTCATCCTTGATATATTTTAGAGTCCTAATTTTGGGGAGTTATTTATTTTTGGACAAAAATTGGTAAAATGAAATACCCACGAACTCATCAAAACTAAAAACAAATTTCTCCTGGAATTTTTCCAGTTACTCAGTTTTCACCTTCACCAAATCAGTGGATAATACGAGAACAGGCAATGCATGTTTGTTTTGTGGGAAAAACATCAAATTCCAAGAAAATGCATGGTTTCCTTCAAGAATCAAGATTTTCTTATCTCATCTTTAAGATTTCTAATTGCTTATTAAGACAACTAATTAAAATAAATAAATCAATTGTGACCAAAAGAATAGACCTATCTAACAAAAAAATTAATGATAATTCATAAAACTAGGCTGCATTCTGGAAATCCTTACCTTGACCTAAATGAACACTAGCTGTGGATTTTTTGTTTGGCCCTCTTTTAGTCTTTTCCATCTTACTGGGTGGACAATGAAATCTTTTTGCAAGATCTCCTGGTTCACCTGTTTTTGAATTCCATTCTCTTACACATATAAAACCTGTAAAAATAAAATGTTAGCAGTTAGTATTACTCTTCTGATGTTAGACTAACGCTTGTTCAAGAAAATATTTGTATTACCATTGTAAAAGTTCTCCCTAATGTCTTCTTCAGTGCAATCTGCTGTAAAAGAAAATAGTTCTCTTGGTTATTTATGGCCTGATAATCGTTATTTTTATTATTTTGGTTATTAAGAAGCTAAACTTACTTCTAAATATTGAATGAGGTGATGTCCCGAAATACACAGTTCGCCTCTTGCAATAACATATTTCACTTCTACGAATAATGAGCGGATTCAAAGATGTTTCACGGTCAGCAAAAACCTGCAAGAAGAATGGAGTAGAGATGGAAGAATTTCAATGTAATTAAATGTATTATTTTGTTCATAAACCAGCACAACTTGCCTACAGTTACCTCATTTATTTGAAAATAAGTGCCACCGAGGGGAAATCTTCCTTTATTAGCTGTTTTAACGGGTATCTGTTGAATGCATTAGAACAGTTAATCGGTCATTCATTAAAGATATGCACAAAAGAGCTTCACTCACCAACAATGTTCCTCGAACTATGTCTTCTTCTGCTTCCAAACGACTTTGACATGAAAGGCATGTTTTATCATCACAAGGTTTTGAATCGAGTCCTTGAGAATTGCACTTCTGCACTGGCGATGTGTGAGCATCCGGAGTCTCACCTGAAAAATAATGCATTACCCATTTGTTTGATTATTTAATCAAACATTTTTCTAGCAAGTATGTTACATTTTTGCCGTGTTCTTTTTACCTGGAGACCAAATAGCAAGAAGGTAAGGCGATGGATCGTCATGCTCTCGTCTAGGTCGCTGTAAGTTTAACATTATAATCAAATTAAGATCAGTTTTAAGTACTTGAATACTTGTACAGTTTGTTGATAAATAGACTGAGGATGAGAGATCTTAATTACCTCCCTCAGATATATATGACCATCTGGAAGTTCATAGCTGCATAATAGGAGAAAATCAATTAAAAAGAGAGTTGCATTTCCGCAGTGGAAATGTTAACTTCATATCAACTGATTAGAATCTTTACTTACACTAGATGTTCAGTTCGCAAGTGAATGCTGCGCTTCAATTTCCGTGGTGGAATTGCATTGCCATGGACAGTGACTAAATGTCTTGAAGAACTACCAGCTTGGCTCAAATACATGTCCATACTTACGCTTTCCTTGAGTTCTTCATTGAGTTTGATATCAAGTATTCCTTCTCTATCACAAGGAAAATCTTCATTATCTCCAATAATATCATCATCTTCTTCTTCATTTTCCTCCTGTGGAGACTTTGGCACTTCTATTATGGGCGAACAATTATAAGAAAAATCTTCAATATCTCCAATAATATATTTTTCCTCCTGTGAAGATTTTGGCTCTTCTATTATGGAGAAACAATCTGAGGTAGAAAATTGATTTAGCAATCTGGTTTTGAACTCCGAAAAGGAAACCGGCATCCTCTCAAGAAGTGATCCAGTCGAACCAAGGTCTCTATCAGGTATCCGAGGAACTACGGATGTCACTTTCCTTTTGTCTTCATCTTTCCTTGGTGGGCGTGGTAAGGAAGGATTCTTACTGCATTCAAAATTTCTGGATCAGTTTTTGTTTTTTAACAAAATAGGAGAACTTGAATATTTTACTCAATGAAATGAGCAAGTTATTCTGCATTTGCCAGTCAACATATTGGAACTAAGGAAATTTAATGACAAACCTTGCAATTTCACTGGCATGATGTTTGCACTCTGCTCTCATTGGACAAGCCCTGCAATTGGGATTCTTCTTTGTGCAAAATACCTGCAAGATTTGTCAAGCAATTCCGTAATGCACTCATTCAGTTTCAATCAGAACAAAAAAGACTAAATTTACCTTTCCAAAAGTTATCATAAGATAGTGTAATTCATACCTGCATTGATTAAAAAAAACAGTGAATCCTACATAATCCTCAACCACAATACCTAATTAGTTGAAAGTTAGAAAAATTGATAATTACAGTGCCGTATGGTCAAGCATGCAGAGTCGAGGCCAAAGGTATTGTTGAACCTGATCCATGACTGGGTATCTGTGAAAATCAAAGTGTTACTAAAATTTAAAATATTTCATATGTGATATGTTATATGAGATGATAGTACTTACTGATCTAAAAGATGTAATTGAAGCTCTCCAGGTAGTGTTTCCAAAGGGACCCATCCTAGACGCACAGCTATCCTTGAAACATTTATATCAACCTAGTTGGAATAATAAAATAAATCTAGATCGATGGGCAATAGCATCAATTGTATTAACATATTATAAACCAGTTATGAAACTTACAGGGAAGGCAATATGATGAAGTGTCAACAACCTTACACATTCCACGCTTTTGAGACCGATTCCTGGTATATCCAACAAGTACTCCCTAAACAGATAGAATCATGTATTTGAGACTACAGTAATGTTTAAAAATATTCATAAAAATCATTTTAGATTAGAATTTACTTGGCAAAATCAGGCGGTGCGTAACGTAACCATTCCAAATCTAAAGTTCCAGTTCGTTCAAATTCTCGATTGAGGAAGGCCTGCAAAAATTTTACTGGTAATCATTGCTTATTCCACATTCACAAATATGAGATCACCAAATTTACGTACTTGGATTTTTTTGGCAAGAATATTATGCTGGCCTCGAAGTTTGATAGTATCAGCAACAATTTCTTCGGGTGCTTTCCTAACTGCCTCCCAGTCTACAGAATCTGCGTGATGTTCCTTTCTCGGTCTGGAATATTTTCTTCTCAAACTATCCCAATCCCTCGTTTCCCCTTTCTTTCCTTTAGGAGGCTTTAAAATAGCAGGGGCAAGACCAAACCATGGGTTCTTAGGGGCTAAGATCAAATCTAACCCTGTTTCCACTGGATTTGGAATTTCTGGTTCTGTAACAAAATATGGTTCACTTGTGCTTGTGGGCTGAAGAGGAAACTTGGAAGCAAGTTTCATATATGCAGAACTATCAAAAAAAATAATAATAATAATAAATTAATATAAATCACAGCAAAACAGAAATGTAATGATTTCTTTAAATTTTAGTGCAAGGAAAGTAACATAAATGGCTTTATTACCTTGATAGAAAATCTGAAACATTTTGAGTTAAGTAAACTCCTACAACCGAGTCTACTACTGATCCTTTCCAATGTTTGAAAGTTCTATCCCCTGCAAGAGTAAGTTTTTTTCAGTTAATTTGCACCAACAAATATAATGTCTGTATTAATAATTAATCAAGGAACAAATAAGAAATTACCAAGGATGCCACGCATTTTAGCAGTAAACGATGCCACCCTTCCATGAAAAAGTTTTCTAGTCTCTTCCCAATTGATCTCTTCTTCTTCATCTGTCTTTTCTTCTTCAGCAGTGTTGCCATCACTCAATCTCAGCAACATATTCCATCTCTTTGATGTAGATGAATCCAGTAAAACCTCCACCTTTGGTTTAGATTTGGGTTTGGGTTTTTGTCTTAAAACCAAAGTGCTACTTTTGTCAACTATACTTTTCCTTGTGATACATGGTTTTTGTCTTACAACCAAAGCGCTACTTTTGTCACCAATCATTTTCCCTGTGATATGTATCTTTCTAAAAAGAGCAATCAATTTCATCACTTGCTTATCTGTCGGAAGCAGAACTTAAAATATGAGTTTAAGCACAAGTTTTAACAGTCAAGAAATATATATAGGAAAGAATTTAAAAGTATAATATTTACCATTTCTACTGGCTGCTTGTTCAGGAAGTCCTGCCCTAATGTCATCCACTGGAGAATTTCTTCCCCAATATTCCTCTGGGAGGACCAGCTTTTCAGGAGGATTTGACAATAAGTCCTGAATACAAACAAGTCGTCCTCCAGCATAGCTTCCCACTGAATTCATTTCATTACTAGTTAATTGTTGGTACAGAGGATCTAACATTAAATTATTGGGACGAAGAAATCTCATCCCGATGGAGCTTCCCATCTGGTGAAAGGGATGTGACATTAAATTCTTCAGAGGAAGAAGTCTCGTCCTGGTCTGACTTCCCACCATATTTATGTCAATACTACTACTTTCTTGTTGACTTCCCATCAAATTTATGTCAAATCTATTTTCCTGTTGACTTCCCACCAAATTTATTTCACTGCTAATTTCCTGCACTTCTTGCTCATAAATTTCACCAAGCTTTCCTATATTTTTACCAATATGGTTGGTAAGCAAATCCTCAGTAGCTCTGTGAATTGCTCTAGATATTTCCTTCTTTCGAATTGCTTTAGATCTTACCTTCTTCTGAAATTTGTAGAACCATGGGAGATAACTGGGATTTGATGGTGTGCAATGGCATCCAAGTAGTGAATTCAAAGTTGAGGGTATGCAATGGCATCCAAACTGGGAATTCAAATGAGATTTAGTGTAATACTGCCTTGCAAATCTCTTTTTCTTCAGTAGCTGTGCAGATCTACTCTTAATAGGTACCTCTATGAGCTGACCCAACAAAACAACTTTTCTTGTCTTTGGTGGCGGAAGTGGAAAGCACTCATTTTTTGCATCGGTCTGCAAACATACAACCATCTGCTGGTCTTTGTTATGCTCCTGTTGGCCACACTCAAATTGGGCCTTCCTAACATATTTCCTCCTCTGTTTTTTCAGACAAGGATTCTCGTCATTCCCCTCATTTTTTCTCTTCTTTAGTCTTTGCACATGCGAATTCTTCGGAATTTTTTTTGTTCCAAGACTAGATTTTCCACCAGTTTTTCTGGACTTAACTCGTAAATCTATTTTTGGCCTGTATCTAGACCTCCTGGATCTGTTGCTTTTCTTGGATTTTAATTCCTCATGAACAATGGAGCTTTTTGGCAGCTTTTCTGATGCATATGGGGTAATAGGTTCGAACCCTTTGTCTGCACTCAATGACAAGTAATATAAGACCGCATTTATGTTGATCTGTAATCTTTTTTTTTCTTTCCTATTCTATATTTCATCGGAACTAAGTTTAGTTCAATCTATTAGCATTAATAAAAATTTATCAAAGATCAACTTACCATGTGTAACATGAGATTCTGTGTTTGTGGTCGTTGATTCCTGGGAAGAAGGCCAATTGGCTTTGGCTTCTTGAAAGGATTGAGTTTTTGTAGAATCCAGGAAATTTTCTGTTGCACCCAACTCATTCTTATTCTCCGAGAAAAACTCTGAATGCCTAAAGACATCATCAGAGCATACACCCGCATCTTCATGTCTGTCAAATGTCTCTGCTACTACTGTTTCAGAAATCAATTCTGAACCAACATGACAAATTTCTGATGCTCCAGAATCCTATAAAAATAGATATAGCAACAATAATAATTATATTTTAAAAAAAAAAAGAGAGGCTGAGATTTCTATTTCTTACTTACCTTAACATTTTTGTCTGATGAAGATACAGAAGAAATCCAACCACAAGACTCCTTTTCAGAAATTGTCTGTCCTAACGTTTTCAGGCCTTTTCTGGCGTAGACTTGTTGTTGCTTGCCTTTCAGGCCTTTTCTGGCGTAGACTTGTACAGGAGTTGCTGGAATCCATACGTTACCAAACTCAGCCTTCGGCGGCTCTTTGATTTCACCGTCACCGTCCATCATCATCACTAGCTTGCTTGCTGTTGTATAACAGAAATTTCTGAACCAAAAAAAATAGACAACACACATAACAGTAAGCTGATATTACCCCCATTGAAAAAATATATATATATTACAAGTTTAAAAAAAAAAGATTAGGAAAATGTGCTCAAATTGCCCCCTATATTCAGCTCAAAACTTAATGAACAATATTCGAAGATGGAACAGAAACTGACCCACCAAACCTTATCTACTACCATTACAAATGAAAAAGAAAATTAACTGAAACTGATTTAATATTATCCATTAATTTATCAAATAGAATTGATCACAAGCTGATACGAAGCAGAAGCACTTTAAGTTTCTACATCTAAAAGTGGTGCAGTCCTAGACTACTACTATTGATGATACACGTCAGGAAGTTGACTTGGTGTGACCCACTAGTAAACTTAAAAACATGAGTACTATTGATAACCATTCATTCACGATTATGTGGACTAATAACAGTTGATAATTTCTATTCGTTCAAAAAATAGGTTTAGAACAAAAGTAAAATCTACAGGTTTGAATGATGGTTTGTTTGAAGCATTTTCACATACATATAGAAGACACGGATAAAAACAACAATTCCTTCATTATTTTCCATATACAATAACATTTACCTTTAAATCGCAATCTCCAATTTAAGAAAAAGCATTCACAAGCAATACAAATTTCAATGAAAGCAAGATTAGTAGAAGATATCTTTAGCAAAAAGTCACTATAATCATATAGAAGATATTTTGTTTTTTCTACCTAAAGTCCTTAATTTTGTAGGAAAATCCTTTGGTTTGTTTCTAGCATTAACTTTTTATCCATGGCGTTAAAAAATTAATATCCTAGAAATTCTATATATATGGATTGTGCTGTTCTGATACCAGATTAGTTTGGAATTAGGAGTTCGAGAAGAATAAGAATTCTATTTTTACAATTCTGAAATTAATAAAACTCTTCTGTGTCCATGGATAGACCTTTTGGTGCTACTAGTGCTATGTTTCTACCAATGTTTTCATAAAACGTATTTTTTTTTTTTTTTGACCGGTTCAACCAGATTGTTGACTTTTTACCATTTTTAATACTTTAAAAGCAATTAGCAAACATCTTAATGAGGAATCTGAAGCTGTAGTTAAAAAAACAAAGAATTTGAAGTTTAGCGAAAAAAGAGACAGATAAAGATTAGCAGATATCCTATTAATGAATCTGAAATCAAAATATTATCTATAAATACTAATAAATCTCCAACAAAGTTCAGCTTTTCAAAGCAAAAAGTCTGAAGGTCAGGTTTAAATTAAAATGCAAAAACTAGCTGGACTAACCTTCGAGACGCCAACGCCGTCAGAGCAGCCAGGACCGGCAGCGGCTGAACATATTCTCGTCGTCTGAGTGGTGCAAGGCAAGAAATATGAATGGCAATGTATTTGTATTGATTCAACCTTGTAATACTTCAGAGGTTAACTAACAGTAAAAAACTAAATAAAATTAAAAAAAATCGTAAAATTTTACTAATACACCAATCAAATAAAAATATTTATATAATGACAAAAAAAGTACATAAAAGAATTATAACGAATTAAAAATTATAATTATTTAATAATTATATTATATAACTATCAATACGGTTAGCCGTTTTATTAAAAACGGGCTAACAGTTTGGCGTACATTAGTTGTTTTATTATAAAAATATAATAAAACGGCGAACAAAAATACACAAATCGGCTGTACGAACACTAAAAAACACCGAAGAAACGGGTAAGGTTAGCACAAAATCGGATAACGGCAACAGCGCCGACTTATTTTTGAGCAACAAAAACGAAGAACAGGTAACCTAAATAAGAGTGGCAAATACTAATTTTCTCTGTAAAATAAACGAATTGCCCAGCCAACAAAAATTAAAAAAGTTCCTTAGATATAAAAATGGCGGAATTATTACGTGAGACCCAGCAGAGAATGAGCTCAGAATTCAATAACCGGAAGTAAGTGAAAAATTATAATTGCAAGTCGAAAAGAAGAAACGAATTACATAACAAGAGCCAAAGAGGAAAATTCAACTTCTGCTAATCCACAAAGAGAGAAGTTTGTATAGAAGAAGGAAAGCATGAAGTTTAGTTAGTTTTTATTTGGGAAGATAATAAACATAAAATTATTTTCTTTAATTACAAAATAATAAAAAATGTATTTTTTTTTTTTTTGTTAAAAATAAATTAACTAGTCCTTGACAGCCAAGAGATAAACTATAAGTAAGATTTGTAGTATTACAGGATTAATCAGAATAATAAATAAATGGATTATTATGTTTTGATTATATATTTCATTTTTTTTTTTTAAAATCTCTTTGCAATAATCGTTGAAATTAGATAGAGTTATAACTCCCTTTCTCTCTAATTATCTATTTGATTACAATTTATCAATGGGTCAAAACCCATGATAAGATACAGAATGATGGGCTTCTATTTACAACTGGCCCACTATCTAAATTCCAAACTTGATCCATCGTAAGCTATCCTCAAATAGGCTAGGAGGCGGGCCAAGAGTGGTGGGCTCGGCGGGCCTAACCGGCTCATGGCGAAATGTAATTGGATGCATAAAATGTAATTTAAATTGACCATTTTCTTCCCACTAGGCCTTGCCTCTGTAAGTATCCATCCCAAACATGCATTTTCAATTTCTATATGCTATTTCATTGATAATATTATTTGTTCAAATAATATTTTCAAGCATAACCATACCTTTATTTATAGTGCTTCCTTCCACTTTTCTCTATCTAAACAGACACAACTTGCCAACTTGGTTTCAATTTTTATTTTATTTTATTACATTTCTAAATATAAAGAAACAAAATCAAGAAACTTCCAGAAATTGCTCAAATGCATAATATATATATATATATGTTAATGGCGTTTGTGAGCTGACCCTCTCCTTAATTTGTCCTCCTTATGTTAATGAATGAATTAATATCTCTTAATTTATCTAATTGCTGATTAGGGAAATTAATTAAATCATTGGTTTGTGCTAGATCCAAGAACAAAACTAAATTAAAATAATTATACATTAATGATATACTCTAATTGCGTGTTTAGCGGTTGTATAAGACAAAAATTAGAAAGTTAAAATATTTAAGTACTAATTCAATTAATTAAGCAAGATTATAATATTTGCTTTAATTAAATTACTCTGAGAAATACTAGGGGCAATTATTTTATTTATTTATTTATTTTTTAATGATATTTTAACAGCTCTTTCTTATAGGTAGGAGATAGGGATTTAACTGCAGTGACTTGTATATACACTTGTTACTAGTCAAACACACGATTTTAAAGTACTGATATTTGGGTTGCATGCATGTGTTGTATGCCCTTTATTATTATACTTTATCTTCTCTTTTCCCACCATTTGACTATACCTTCCCCTTTTTTTACACTCACCTCAACTTGCCAACTTGCGAAACCCTAATCTTATCCTTCTGCAAATATTACATTATTATTTGGTCAAACCCTAATCTTATCCTTCTGCAAATATACATTTTTACTACTTATTTTCATTGTAAATTCGTAACAAATATCCATGCAACCATTAAATTACCGTACCACTGATATTTATGTTATTTGAACGTCCGTCGCCTTCTTTTTGTCGTAGCTCCGACAATATATATATATATATATATATATATATATATATATATATATATATATATATATATATATATATATATATATATAAACAATTAAACAAGAAATTGCACAAGAAAAGAAGAATATTCATGCATTTTGGCAGTAACCCTTTTTGCTGTCTTCGACAACTTGCTTTCATATCAAAACAACAAATCCAAAGAGAAGCTTCATCTTTTTTTTTTTTTAATTTCCTTTTTGTTTTCTTATTTTATTTACCTTTTTTTTTTTTAATGATCTTTTACGTAAATGCAATAATTATTTCTATGAATAATAATTTAATTTTTTTTCCAAATATAGATTAATTCACGCTTTGTATAGATTTATTATTGTTAGGTTATGTATTAATGTAATTTATTTTTGAAAAACAAGAATTTATTAAAATATCTTCATAATTATATACTATTTATTATATGTAAGATTGAACTGTACAGCACTAAATAAAAAATATCTAAGGAAAATGCGTGCAGTTACACCAAATGAATTGCAAGTTGGTGAAATATTGTCAATTGGCACTTATACTATATAATAAATAAAAATTAATTAATCTATAATCATAGTTAATTAAATATGTATTTCTATTTTAATTAGTTTTTTGTTAGGTATACTTCCACTATTTCGTAGTCATAACAAAATAATAATGATTGCCTTCAAATAATTTAATAATTCTAGAAGTAAAGTTTGGTTATTACTCGAATTTTCTTCCTTCAAACAGAATGTTGAATTTACACCTAGTTTAAGAAAGATTATTATTATTATAATTATTTTAGTAAATTGTGGGAGATTAGTGTTGAATTAGTCTTTTACTTGGTAGTTAAAATAGTTTCTTAATTACAAATAAGGAGGTTAAATGAGAAGCTAAGCAAAAGTAATTTAACTATTAAAATAATTAAAGTCTTCATTATCATCATTACTTTTGATATTTACATTTCCTAATCCTCTCGTGTTTTCTAGGAAGTTGTTAAAGTTTTTCTTATATTTATGCTCACATTTTTTAGAAATATTAAGAGAATAGTTTAACTAATATATTATATTAGTTTATTTTAAATATATACTTTAGAATTATAAAGCCACTTAAATATATTTGGAATAAATTATATATAGAGAGAGTAATTACGTGACAAAATAAAAGTTCTTTTTCTTGAAAATATGAATTCAAATCAAATTAATTATTTTTAAATCATGATTAAAATTCATACCATCTTTTTGTGCTCTTTTTATTATTATCATTAAAATATTAGTGAACATTCTAGAAGTTATGCGAATTTGATTAAGTTTTAGAATTGGTATAAGCAACTTTGTACCAAACCAAATATAAAATAAAGTATTATATTTTTTAGTAAGATTAATGAAATACAATGTCTATTTTTATTCTTATATTTGGTTGGGAGAATAGGATGAAAATTTGCATTTTAATTTTTTTTTTAAAAAAATCGCTTTTAGTACCTAAAATTATCATTTAGTCCTAAAAATGTTAAATAATAGTAGTACTTTAAATATTTCATTTTAGTCATTTAAGTGGGGAATCCTGCCATTGTAGAATTTCTTATTCCGTATATACCAAATAAAACAATGTAATGTTATCAATTAACTTGGTCGTTTTGAAAAAATAAAAAATATTTTGGTCCTCAATTCATCCTATCATGTCCAAACAAATATTTTGCACTTAATTTTTCAAATTCATAGTTATTTTTTGAACAAAATTATTTAAATTTGTAGGATTAATTAAATTATGAAAATATTGCTTTCAATCTCTTAACATTACCAAATAGAAAAAAAAAATGTGGCATATTTTTAGTACAAAATCTCTTAACTTCTGAAATCTTTTTCCACCTCATTATGATATTTATTTTTGATCTATTTACTATGACTTAAAAGCAATTATAAACTCTTAATTTGACCATTTAATTCTCAAAAAAAAATGGTTTCCATTACTAATTTGCAACAAAAAACTATTAATTCAAACAAGTTATATTAATAAATCTAAAGAATAAACAAAATAATAATACTAATAAATAAACAACCATAATTAGATTATTATACACAAAATTGCATATTCACCCTCAAAAATTAAAAATAATGAAGGTATTTTTTATCTTTTTTTTTTCTTTTGTATTATTTCACAAATTCAACGTTTACACTAGATGGATGGTAACTGGACTGCTAGCTCTTGAAACTGAAACTTGCCAAGCTTTGATTTCTCCATCTAGACTCCCACTGAACACGGAAACGACGCCGTTGGTTCCGTCATCCGATGCCGCAGCTAATGACTTGACCGGTTTACTATGACCCTCTAAAACAGCTAAACAGCAGTATTTACCATCATGTCCTCGTTGCCAAATCCTTACCGTCCGATCGGCTGACCCACTTAACAGTAAATCAGAGTAGTTGATTAAACTTAGAATGGCCTTGCCGTGCCCTCTCAAAGCTCCGGTAACCACCATGTGATTGGCGCTATCTTCTCTTTCCCATACCAAAATGGACCGGTCACAGGCGCCGGAAAATAGCACTGACCCGTCGGCGCTTAAGGCCAAAGCGTTTACTGCTGATTTGTGCTTTTCTAATGTCGCTATCAATGAGTGTCGCTTCTCGTTAAACGGTTTAGCCCATACCCGAATTCTACAGTCCGCTGACCCTGTATAAACTGTACCGTCGCCGGCGACAGCAACTGTGTTAATTGCGTCATCGTGTGCTTTGATAGACTCTAAACACCGGAAATCTGATGATCTCCATATTTTCAAGTACCTATCCCATGAAACTGAATAGATCAAGCCATTGTTAACGGCTAAACCAGTAACTGCGTCGGCGTGTTCGATCCAGAGCAATTTCTTATGCCGCCGGACGCTGACGTAATTCTTCGGGAAAAGGAAACGGCGCAAACGGTCGTTAACAGTGGGAAGAGTGGTTAACAACTTATGTTCTTTAGTAATCGTCATTTTCCAGACACGGATCTTACAGTCCTGATGAGCAGTGATAATTTTTCCGTCACAAAAGGCGACAGACTTGACGGAACCGGACGACGAATCTTTGTCGTTAAACGTATCAATAAGATTGCAGCTGGTTCGATCATAGACGTTGATTTCATGACCGGAGGCAGCATAGGTGAGATTTCCATACACAGCGATGCAGGTAATCGGGAGCTTTGGTTTTGGCTGAAAAGTATTAGTACAAGAAAAAGATACAGAGAGGTTTAAATTTTCCGGCGTGAGCTTTTGGATAGAAGGAACAGAAGGAAGAGTCTGGAGAGACAAATTGCTATGGAGGCTAACACTGCTAGCGTCGCTTGTAGTTGGTGAAGAAGAAGAACCGGCGCTACTGGAATCGGAAAAGAGGTGTTTGGGGGAGAGTGGTGGTTGTCTTTTTGCGAAGGAATCTTGAACGGCGGTTGCGGTGACGGTACTGCTAGTGGAGCAGGTGGCTAACCACGAGCGAACTCTCATTTTTTTTCTTTTGTTTTTGGAAAGAAGTTTGGTTTTGTTGGTTCAGGAGGAGCGGAGAAAGAGTGATGAAGAAGATTAAATAGAGAAATCTAGATTTGAAAATGGAGGGAGAGTGATGAAAAAAATTTAAGTGGCCCCACTTATAGGGTAAGATATGGTACGGTATGGTCTGTCCGAGGTTGGCAAATAAGCAACTTGGTAAGCCAATATGAGTACTCGTTTAGGGGTACTAAAGTAATTTTGCAATTATTTTTTGAATTGTATTTGCACATTATTATTTATATCTGGAATAATAATAATAATAATAATAATAATAATAATAATAATAATAATAATAATAATAATAAAACAACTTTCCTTGTATTAAGCTAAGCTATTGCATTGCGTAGATTCCCCCCCCACAAAACACAATTCATGGCTATTAAATTCAAAATGAATATTTTATTTTAATTAACATATAAAATTTAATACAAGTTATAAGTATATTTAAATATTTTTTAATAGAATCAATTATATGAAATGGATTCATTTTGATTCTTTTTTTTAACTGGAATTATTTTTATTCCAATGAAATGAAAATAATACATTATATTTTCTATATACTTCTTATAACATTTTTAAAATATAAGAAATACTTGTCACTTAATATTTTTTATATTTATTTGTTAAATATTTAGATTAAACCAATATCATTGTAAATACTAGAAACTGATATTGAAAACATAATTTTTTTTTACGTTAATTATATAACTAAATTAAAAAAATTAATAATTTGAAGCTTTAAAAAGAAGGAAGAGAGAACACATAAAATAATTTTTTGAATTATTTATTCTATTTTTGTAGTTTGTTTTTACAATTTAGATTTATTATTAAACAATAATGTAATATAATTAAAATTATCAACGTACGATACCAATACCACTATTGGCATGTCGCTTTGTGGAAGCAAAACAAGAAGCGGACATACAGTCAAAGGGCATTTTAGGGAAATGAACTTTAAAACAGAGTTGAATAATGGGATTTTCAATTTTGGGGATGAAAGCATAGAGACAGATATCAAAACGCGTAAAACGCAATAAGAGTCCTTGTCGTTTGCATTTCTTAGCTAGTTACGGGCCCTGCCTTCCATCATTTTCTGGTTCCAGGGAATGTGTTGAATTGATTTTAAAAGGAATGACAGAAGTGTGTGAAAAAGAGAATAGAAGAATGGATTCCTTTTAAAGGTTAATATATCAAAAAATGAAAATATGTTCAAAAATAAGACTACAATTATAGTGACTAAGACTAGCATAAAGCAATTAAGTTGACAAATGTATTAAGGAATGTTAAAGAGCCGACAAAAAGGCTAATTAATTATATATAAAACAAAATAAATACTTAAGCTTTTCTTTATACATATATTTTAATTTTATTAACAATTATAAACATTAAATAATTTTTAGTAAATTTTTAATAAAATTAAAGTAAATTGATGAGAGTAATATCTTTTTTTTCTTTTCTTTATATATATATAATTTTCACTTAAAAATCTAATCATATATTTGAAATCAAATCAAATTGATTATTTATTACGGTCCATTACTAAAAACCGACAATAATTTAAAAATAAATAATCAATATAAAAATTTATGATGCTCTTTTTTTTTTTAGTATAGTTATAAATTTAGGATGATCATAATTCAATAAAGTTCCATATCTTAATATTTTAATCTTATTGTGTAATTTAAAATAATTATATCAAACTAAGTTATTTTGTTCATTATTAAATTATCTACATAGATATAACGAAAACTCAACATCAATTAATTAATATATCTTTTAATTAAGAAAAGAAAAGGTGCTTAAATTATTGTTCATTTAAATTATAAATTTTATGCATGTTGTATATAATTATGTATTTATCCAACCAAACAAAAAATCAATCAATTAAATAAATAAAATTCATATATAAGTATGCAGAAAATTACAAGAGGGATATAATAAAACTTACATCAATACAACTCATCTCACATTTTGAGATAATATTAAAATTATGTATGATTAAGTTAATTAATTAATTACAGCTTGCGGGATAATCATATTTTAAAGTCCAAATAATTTGTTTTTGTGTTAATGGACGTTTCATGGATTTGACGGCAGATGCAATGATATTTTAAAACCAGAAAGAAGACGTCAAGAACAAGAACAGCAGTGGAGTAATTAATTTTGTTTAATATATATAATTACAAAAAAATTAAAATGATCTTTTAGGGTTACGTATGAAAGATAAGTTCAAAATATATTAATCATAAAGTTTGCACTTTTCTTTAATTTTAATCTTTCTTATTATTACTACTATATATACATATATATGAGTTGGTCCCCTCCGACGTAGGTTGGAAATTTACGTTAATTATGATTAAGACATATAATTATCCAATAATGACAAATACTTTGGTTAATTCAGAAAATCACAAATGCACAATAATTTCATTTTAAATTAATATTTATACTCTTGTTCAAGTAATCATCTTTTAATGGGAACCAACCTGTAGCTTGATAAGAGAGTGGTAGTAACCATGGCGACCCATAGCTAGCAAAGCAGAATGTGAACCTTTTTCTACAATCTTTCCATTTTTAATAACAGCAATGGAGTTTGCTTTTTGTATTGTAGACAATCGGTGCGCGATAACTACACATGTTCTTCCTATCATCATCTTCTCCAATGCTTCTTGGACTAAATTTTCTGATAAACTATCAAGAGCACTTGTTGCTTCATCTAATAATAGGATTTTTGGCTTCTTTAGTATTGCTCTAGCCAATGCTATTCTTTGTTTTTGCCCTCCTGATAATTGTACTCCTCTTTCTCCACAATATGTGTCATACCCATTTTTCATTGAACTGCATCATATAAAAATATAAAGCATTAAGTTCTGAGAAACTGTTAAGTAGACTGTGTCTGTCACATCAGCTATATACTAACTAATCCACTTACTGATTAAGTGATTATTCTACAGATGACATGATAGACACAGTCTACTTGATTTCCTGAAAGAACACTTGTAGTTGAGATGGGTGATGTGTATGTACCTTATAAATTCATGTGCATTGGCTAGAATTGCAGCTTCTCTTATTTCAGCTTCTGTGGCATTTTCATTACCATAAATGATATTTTGGTTTATAGTTCCTGCAAAAAGAGTTGGTTCTTGACTCACCAATGCAATATGTGACCTCAAACTCCTCAAATTGTAGCTCTTGATATCACGATCATCCATTAGAATTGATCCACTTTTCGGGTCATAAAATCGTTCGATTAACCCAATAATGGTGGATTTTCCTGAACCACTGTGTCCAACAAGTGCCATTGTTTCTCCTGCTTCAATTCTGAGGCTGAGGCCATTAAAGATCACTTGGTTAGGCCTTGCAGGGTAGGAAAAAACTATGTTCTTCAATTCTATATTGCCTTTAATACTTCTTTTGACTTTAAACCCATTTGGATCATCAGGATCAATTTCAGTTTTTCTATCAAGTATTGCAAAAACTGATTTTATAGCTTTACTTCCTTTAGCTATATCAGAACTCATACTTCCTGCATCTGCAATATTCTTCCCTGTGCTCATCAAAATGAAGAACACTTGAAAGAGGCATTTCGACGATATTTTCCCTTCTGCCAGTAACCTTCCTCCGTACCAAAATGTCAAAGCCACAGAAGCTGTTGTGAGAAACTGAGAACTAAATAGACCCAAGCCCGAAAGCATTGACTGCTTTACTACTTCCTTCCTAGGACCTTTCATTGCTTGTCTAAAAAACTCCAATACCCTTTTCTGCGACGAAAATGCAGTAATAGTCCTGTGGTTCACTACAGCTTCAGTTGCTAATTGGCTTCCTTCATTTTGCGCTTCTTTAGCTTTGTTTGACAAACTTTTCATCAGTATACTTCTTGAATAAAAGCTTCCTACAAGTAATGGTTGAATGGCAATCATAACTATTGCAACTCGCCACGAGACTACTAGAGCCACCGCAAACGCGATTGAAGCGCTAAAGAAAACTTGAACAAGTAAAGACATCCTCTCTGCAATAAGAGTTCTAACCAATTGCGCTTGAGAAGCTAACCTTGCACAAACGGCTGCACTTGTGTTGTCCTCTTCATCAAACCAACCAACTTCAAATGTGAAGACTTTATTAAGCATTTTTTCCCGAACCCTTTTTGTTAATCGCTCTCCCATGACAGCAAAATTGTAATGCTGGAGAAGATTAGTGAAGAAACTTGCAATTCCTAGGCCAAAAAAGATAAGAGCATAATTTCTTGATTCTGATTTGATTTTGGAATTGTTGTCAAGAAAGTAGACCGATACAATTGATCCTAGACAATAAGCATGGCCTGATTGAACTCCACCGAATCCTGTAGCTCCGAGGCAACCGAGAAATGCTCTCTTCCATTCGGGTGCATTCATTTGCATCAAGCGCCATTGTGAAGGAGGAGAAGGAAGAGATTTGCTCAACTTGTTCCCTTCATTTTGGTCATCCATTTGAAATGAGTGTGTCATACTGATGGAAAACACAGGACTAAAGGTGTTTTCCGGACTAGTAGGTAACGGAGAACATGGACTCTGAGTTCTCTGATAGCTTGTTCGTGGCGTCGAATGATAGAAATAGCTACCAGTTTCCTCTTCTGACTTTGCAGATTGCTGTAGTTGCACCATTTTACTATAAGCTCCACCTTCTGCAAAATTCATTTGCATTAGTTCATTGTGAGAACCTGATTCGATCACTCTTCCTGATTGAAGAACAACTATTAGATCAGCCTCACGAATCGTAGAAAGGCGATGAGCAATAATAATACTTGTTCTTCCAACTGAAGCTTTATTTAGTGCTTCTTGTACAGTTCTTTCAGACTCTGCATCTAATGCGCTTGTAGCTTCATCAAGTAGAAGTATTTTTGGATCTCTTATTAAAGCTCTTGCTATAGCAATCCTTTGCTTTTGCCCGCCGGACAACTGAACTCCAAATTGTCCTACCTGCAATTCAATTAAAAACAACTAAATTCTCTGCTTAATTAAAGAAAAAAATTCTAATAAATATTGCTTACTTGTGTTTCGTATCCATCCGGTAATTTGAGGATGAAGTCATGAGCGTTTGCAGCTTTTGCTGCTTTCACAATAAGCTCATTAGTTGCTCCTTCTTTACCAAATAGAATGTTTTCCTTTATAGATGTCGCGAAAAGAACCGGTTCTTGATTAACAAGTCCCATTTGAGATCTCAACCATTTAAGCTTAAGCTTTTTTATTTTATACCCATCAAGGAGAATTTCTCCTCTATTAGGATCATAGAATCTTTCAAGCAAAGAAATGATTGTGGACTTTCCTGAACCACTTCCTCCAACAAGTCCTACTGTCTTGCCTACTTGAACTTTGAGGCTAAATCCTTGTAAAATCGGAGTATTTGGCCGCGAAGGGTAGCTGAACTCAACCTTTCTGAATTCAATTTCTCCTCTTAGATTTTGTAGGATTGTACCTTTTTGGCATTCGGAGTCTATGGCCGGAACTTGGTCGATCATTTCTTGGATTCGAGTAGCTGCAATAGTTGCTTCTGAGATGAATGAAAGATTTGGAAGTGCATTCATGATAGACCTGAAGATAAAATATTCTTCCTTCAGTATATTATATCATAACGGTCACTGGAATTGAAATCCAATCAAATGAAAATGCTGAAAAATGCATATATAATTACATAGAATTTAGTACTTACACTCCTCCCAAGATGATACACATTCCAGAAACGAAAACAGCACCGCCTTTTTCGCCTTTTTCGGTGACAAGAACACTTCCAACCCAAGCAACAAAACCCCAAGCAGCAAAAATCATTCCCATGCTTCCTAGTAATAACCCTTTTGTAAAACCTTGCTTAATGCCAAGCTTCATAGTTTTTTCAAGTGCAGTTCCGAATTTTTCGAGTGTTTGATCCTCTCCAACATAGGAATAAACAGTTTGAATGGATGAAATTGCTTTTTCTGCAATTCCTCCTGCAATTTCATAAGCCCTTTTTGCCATTATTCCTACATTCATTAGCAGTTTCCCAAACACAACTCCAGGAATAATGAACATAATTGTGAAGGGCAGAGTCGCCAATCCTAATCGCCATGAAAACTTGAATGCAACTGCAAAACTGAAGATAAATGCTGAGAGGTGAGCTAAGCAATTAGGAATCTGCAACCACAAAAGATATGATTTCGACGATTGTTAGTTCAGATAGCATAAAGTTTGCATTTTTGATAGATTTCTCAAGTTCGAGTCCCCAAAACAAAAATGTACAAATTGGAAATCATATTCAAGACCTTCTCAGCTATGGTGTCTTGGATTGAATGAGCATCAGTAGAAATCGCAGAAATGACTTGAAATGCACCATTAGAAGCATCTTTTTTATCGAAGAAACCAACTTCTTGTCTTAAAACTGATCTTAGATACTCCATTCTCATTTTAGATGCTTGTCTCTCTGCTGTTCTTGTCCAACAAATCCCTTCTGCATAATAATGATAATTATAAATATACTATCAAAATTTAATTAGTTCTGTAAATGTATACATATAAATATAAGAAAAATAAACTAACACAAACCTAGGAAAGCAGAAGTTCCTACAAATATGGCAACATAAAGCAACCTTAAAGAATACTGCAAAAGAAGGCATATAAGCTCTAGTGTTAAGCAAATGATTAAGTAAAATTAATCATCATAATTAGCTTCAATCATATATAAAAATTATACCTTGTTTACTACTTCAATGGAGAGAGATATTGCATTACCAGAATCAGATTTTCCATAATCATTAATTAACCCACTTAGAGTATTCATTATAAGTGGTGTTAATAATCCATCTCCAATGCTACCCAATACTCCAAATAACATAAGAAATTTATCTATCAAATCGGCGTAACGAAAGAGGCTGTTTTTAGTACCCATATCAGAAGATTCATACAGCTTAATTTGATTTTGATTCTGATAAATGTTCAGTTCAGTTCATGAGATTCTTTATTTAAAATGTTGTCTTGATCCTTTCATTTTCACAAATTGGAACATGAAGCCAAATGGGTGTATGTGTTTGGTTAAATTAAGCCGGCATATATTGGCAACATACTATGTCTGTAATTGGAATGTTGTTTTCCAAAATTCCAGGAACTTGTGTTCTGCAATTTCTTGCAAAGAATCTACTTTCTTGCAAAATGCCAACTTATCAAGAATTCTTCATTTTAACTTTATATTGACAAATTCAAATTTCTTGAATGATTTTGAACTGCTTTGTTCTTTCCCATTTGTTGTTATTGGGGAAAAAAACAAGAACAGAAAGATAAGTTCAGTTTCAGATGAATAAAACAAAATGGTATGGACAAATAATTTAACTTAATCTTTTTGTCAATAAGTAGTTGATTTTAAGCCAAAATTCCACCCTATTACAAGTACTTATTATTAGAGTTTTGTGTAAATATTCAATTTTTTTTTTCTAAAAATATTGCTATAATTCTACTCAAATAGTGTTATTTATATGAATTAATATTTATATTATGTAAGAATAATCTTTATTTTGACAAAAATTAATGCAAAACAACTTCTCAACTGACCTTCGAGATAAAAAATGATCAAAAAAATAGAAATAGAAATAGAAAACAAGCGTTAAAACGACATATGTTACTTCTGTCGTTTTAGTTTAATCCGCAGTTTTAATCATTGACAGAGATCAACAGCACAAAAATCTCTGATCTTAGCTAGTAAGCAGGAGAAGAGAAGAAAAATGGTGAAAGTGGCTACGTACTTCGCGATGTCAGCAGCAGCTTTTCTCTTCTGGCAATCTATGGATCGACTTCATGTCTGGATAGCTCTCCATCAAGACGAAAAGGTTCAATTTTTATTCAATTTGTACTTAAAGACAAACCCTAAAAAATGTTTACAAGTTCCAATTTTTGGTATTTTTGTGCGAAATTAATTTCTGGGTTTTGTGCAATTTGTTCGAAATTTCATGATTCATAAGCTTTTCTTTCTTGTTTTTTTTTTTTTTTTTAAATTATTGACAGAAAGAGAGATTGGAGAAGGAAGCAGAAATCAAGAGAATGAGGGAAGAGCTAATTAGACAAGCTAAAGAAAGGGAAGAATCTCTTGCTTAATGTGGCTTTTCATTGTATTCCTTTTGTATTTGGCACTTGTTTTTTAACTTTGATTTTCTGTTTTAATATGTAATTAACTTTTCAAAATTGTAACTTTGATGAACTGGTTGCTATGATCATCACAATTCACTGGGAATTTTGTTGTTCTGCTTTTGAATTCCCATCTTCACATTATTATCATCTGAAAGATTATGGAATCCAAAATTTCATTTCCTTATTTAATTTTTACTGTTCTTTTTATTTTTTTCCTCCTAGAAGCTGAATATTGTGTTCTTCTGGCTATGGATTTAGGATCCTGATACATGTAATGCTTTTCTGCTAATTTGTTTCCCCTTTTGCATCACATTACTGTTGAAGAGGCATGCTTACTGATTATTCTGCAAATCAAATAATAAGAATTCCCTTTAGAACTAATGCTTCATATACTGTGTATTTATCTATTGAATATGATATAAAAGTTCAGTTTTTAGAACTGTCTTCTTGTCAATCATCATTCTTCAGTCACTGCATATATGCATGGATGGCTGTTTCTTTTGAAAAACATGGTAACACAATTATCCTCTGGGAGTTGTAAAACAGAGTTTCTGGGATGTCATAATGAGACAGTTTCGATCGACTTCTTTCATTTGTCTATCCCTTTAGGGAATGGAGTTCTATTGCTTGATGCTCATGATATGGCTACTTATATCTGATTGTTAAATGCAGCGATGGAATTGAGGCCTAGATTATGCTTATTTGTTCTCGACCAAATAATTGAATTGAATTAAATCAATAAGAAGTGTCAATTTCATCGTCTCAATTCCATCAAAACGAACTGCTGCACTACGAGTTCATGTTTGCTTGATTGATGGTCCCACATGGATACAATCATATTAGCAATTCACATAAATTTGTGTGAAACAGACTTTTTCCAAAGGGAAAAAGCTTTTCAGGTACTTAGTTCAGTTGCTAATATATGTGGTTCCCATCTCATCTGCAGCTGTCTGTTTCATCCTTTTTGGGTATGGTTTGGTCAATCATTTTTACAAGGGCAGGATTCACAATGAAATAGATAGTATTGATTTGTGTCTGCATCTTTCAATGATCTCCTTGAGAATTTTCAGTCATGAGTTGATCGTTAATTATTCGAAGCTCGGCTTAATAAAAGTCCGTTCGTAATGGATTCGAAATATAAATGAACTATGCTTGAGTTGGGTACATGAGAACAAGATCTAAATTTCATCATCAATCAATCTTAAGACATCTCTCAAATCGAACTCATCATGTTAGAACTAAAATGAATTGTTCCAAAGAGGAAAAGGTAAATTAATTTTCATAGACATCATTAATATCACAAAAATAGTTTACAAATTTAACTTCCCTGTAACTTCTCTACTTTCTGTAACAAACAAATATATAATCTATAAATCTCAATATTCGAAAACCAACACAAACTATAATATCTTAACAACTCTTAAATTAAAATTATAATGTTACAAATTTATTACATCTTTATTCTTAAAGTGACAAATCTGTGAATATACAGTTAGTTATGTATATGCATAATCAAATCTCATCTTCTTCTGTAAAAGGAGCAACCAACTCGTCACCTTCTACAAACAAGGAACGAGATTAGCATGCAAATTCAATAATGGACGCAATATGACCAAAAAGGGTACCTCCTTTCCTCCTTTTCTTTTCCATTAAAGCTTGCTTGATGATCATTGTAGCCGCAAACTTTTCTGCATAATTTTTGGTTAAAGCTTAAAAAAAGCTATGAACCCATATCTTTTTTTTCACTATATATACAATTCAATCCATTCTTGCATTTTCATTGCTAATCCAACGAAAAAATATTCAACAATTTGCTTTTTCTTTAATAACCCTTCTGTTGATTTTTGCTAGGATTTGTGGTTATGGATGCAAGAAAGGTAATCTTGGTTGCACTTTCAGTAGTTCTAGTGTTTAAGCTAGCTGAAAGTTTTGATTACCATGAATCAGATTTGGCTTCTGAAGAGAGTATTTGGAATTTATACGAGCAGTGGAGGAGCCACCACACGGTTTCTCATAGCTTGACGGAGAAAAAGCAGCGATTCAATGTGTTTAAACAAAATTTGAAGCATATTCATAAGGTTAACCAGAAGGACAAGCCTTATAAGTTGAAATTGAATAAGTTTGCTGATATGACTAATAAGGAGTTCTTGCAACATTATGGTGGTTCAAAAGTTAGCCATTTCAGGATGCTTCATGGGTCTCGTCAGGAATCTGGTTTTAGCCATGAAAACACTCGTCTTCCTCCTTCTGTCGATTGGAGGAAGAAAGGTGCCGTCACTGGTGTTAAGGATCAAGGAAAATGTGGTAAGTCTCTCAAGTCATTAATTAAAAAAATTCAAGAATATGGCTATAATTATGCAAGTAATCATCTTGTTTGATTAAAATTACTCTTGAACCTTTACTATATTGGCAAAGTTTTGATCTTATCAGGATCTTCAATCTCAAACAAAAGCAGTCAGTTTTCAATTGCAAAGAAATAAGAATCTAGGCCTTATTTCAGCAAGTATTCTTTGAGTAGTTTTTAGCTGATTAAACAATTGTAATCTGTTTTTAGTAATTGTTTACAAACTCTAAAAGCTAACTTTTCATAAAACGCCACTTAATTAGCTAAAAACTATTTTGCCGAATGCTAAAGCTACTTGAAAACCCGTTTGCCGAACAGAGCCTAAATCTTGAAATAATGCTCTAATTAATGAGTTAATATTGAAGCAATGATTGCTTATGATGTTACAGGAAGCTGTTGGGCATTTTCAAGTATAGCAGCAGTGGAAGGTATTAACAAGATCAAAACAGGAAAGTTAGTCTCTCTATCAGAGCAAGAATTGGTCGATTGTAACTCTGATAATCATGGCTGTGATGGAGGATTAATGGAACAAGCATTCAAGTTCATTAAGCAAGTCGGTGGAGTAACTGCAGAGCATACTTATCCTTATACTGCTAGAGATGGGTCCTGTGACTCAAACAAGGTTTAATTAATGTTATATTATTATTTGATCTATAACTGGAAATATTTCAATATGTGCACATGGGGATTTATATATTTATTGATGTTGGTGCAGATGAATTCTCCTGCTGTGCGTATTGATGGGTATGAAATGGTGCCAGAAAATGATGAAACTGCATTGATGAAAGCTGTTGCCAACCAACCTGTAGCTGTTGCAATTGATGCTGGTGGCAAAGATTTTCAGTTCTATTCTGAGGTTACTTTCTTACCTATAATCTAACATCATAATACCATAGCTGCGAATTCGTTTTTATTTAATATTAATATGACTAATTTCTTGAGAATTATTCACCACAAATGATGTAATTAGCCAATCCAGACTAATATGGTCTAATTGGGTATCCCTCAAAGTTTATGATTGCCCTCTTAACAATGTGGTCGCTAAAGATCGAACCTGATGTTCTTTTTTTGGGACTAATTTTGAAATCGGCGGCTCTTGAAATAATTGCAGGGAGTATTCAGTGGAGATTGTGGAACAGAGCTAAACCATGGGGTTGCACTTGTAGGATATGGATCAACGTTAGATGGCACTAAATACTGGATAGTAAAGAATTCATGGGGACCTGAATGGGGAGAAAATGGATTCATAAGGATGCAAAGAGGAATTGAGGCTGAAGAAGGAATTTGTGGCATTACTTTGGAGGCTTCTTACCCTGTCAAGAATGCTTCCAACAATAACAAGTCAACTAATGATGAACTCTAAATTTATTATTATTATTATTATTATTATTATACTACATATAAGTTGCCTAATAAAGGACTTGAAAAAAGACCAAAGTGGTTCCAAACGACTTGTCGTTTGGTTTTACAAATTAGTGGTTTATTAGCTAAGACTATTCTATATTCTTGTAATGTGATTTGTATTTCAATAAACTGCAAGCAATTAGATCATTTTACATTTTGTGGGTAAATGGATAATTCTATTCAATTTTTTTTAAAGAAATTGTGGAAAAAAGGTGATAAATATGGAATTAATTAATTAGAAATAAAAAAAGAGTAGAAAAAATTACATTACAGAACCCAAAAGAAGACACGCAGTCGTACAAAACAAAGTGGGATTTTCCAAAGATGTTCGTGAATTAATTAAAGAGTGAGGCTTTATTGGGAGTTAAACCGAAATCAAAGATTGGATTTGATTAATAAAATAAGATGGAAAACGTGTGGCCTTGATTACCTCAAAACCATGCACGCATGCCACCATTTCTTCTTTGACCGTTACTCTCTCTCTCAACTCTAAACCCAAACCCCCTATACATATTTAAGTTTATATAAAACATAATTTTTCTTTATGTAAAATTATTTTATTATTATTATTTTTTTTTAAATAGCATTCCTTGTGAGATTTTAAATTGAATACTTGACAATTTATTAATTATCTAAAGAAAAAAAATATAATAAAAGGGTGGATGACAAGGAAAAAGACAAGTTTAATGAATGACGTGGAAATAGAGAAATAAAGAAGAGAGGCTTTTCCTTTTAAAAGGGAGGGGTCCATTGGTCCAGTATATGTGTCAGCACTCAGCAAAGCACCTGAGGCTATATATAAAGGTACGGATGAAAGTCAAAAGAGTCTTTAGGCACAAGTAATGCCACGTGGCATTGGATTGTTAATTTAAAATCTGACATGGCAGCAATCACGTGACTTCCAGCTGATATCTTCTTCTTATTTGGAGTTTATAATTATTTTAAAAAAAAAAAAAAAAAAAAACTAAAATTGTTGAATGGATATCCGAGCCAATATTAGCTGTCTTACGCCTTTTTAGTTCTCACCAATTCCTCTATGTTTCTTTCTTATTTCATGTAAGAGAAACACTGGGAATTTAAAAAGGACAATATTTTTGTGTTCAAATTTTAGAATATTATCAACAATTATAAACTTATTTTAAATTGGTTTATAGTTGTTATTATTATGTTTAATGTAAATATAATCATTAGAAAAAAATTATTGCCCAATAAAAAAATTATCTTTTAATCTAGAGAAAAAAAGAAATTTACAGTAATCGCATCTCTCTCGTACCAAAATGAATCATAAGTGAAAATTAAATTGTCCATATTGGTACAATTCAAGGGGGGTAATGGCATTTGTTTGATTTACAGTGCAAAATCATTTATTTCGGAGTTCATATATTATTTACATTTCTAATTATTTTTCCTAAACTAGATTGTTAAATTAAAAAAAAAATTATAGTCAATTATAAGAAGTATAATATAAAAAATAATTAAATAAGTTTAATTATCATCTAAAAGGGAATATCATTTTAGAGAGGTAGGAGTAACATTTATCATTGTAAAATGTCAATCAGCCGTGGCAATATTGGTAATTCTTTTAATTATGAAGATATAATATGTGAAGCTCTCGATTGTGCATGTCCAAAATATCAAAATAACATGTTCAACAACTATATAATAAATTCAATGATAAATTTAAGAAAAATAAATTTCATAACTTTATCTAAATTCATCCTCACATTTAAATTTTTACTTTAAACACACATTTACCTTTAAAACTGATCATGGAAACTGTTTAAAATTGATGGAATTATTATTATTATTATTAACCAAAATAATAATATAGAGTAGAAAATAAATAAAAAATAAACAAAGAAAGAGAGGAAGATAATGATATAATTATATAAATCCAAGATGGAGTTAATAAAAAAAGAGAATTTTTAGAGACAAGAGGCATAAAATGGGAGAAAGGAAAATTTGGTGAGTAATATATGTACGTAGTGAGGATATGATATATATATATATAACTATAAACCCTAATAAGAGGAGCATATTACCGCCAGCTTTTATTTCCTTCACTGTTCAGAGGCCAAAACCTTGGACCTTTGTTTTTTCAAGTCATGGTTATAACAGGTGAAGGAGAAGCATTACATTAGAATCCCAAAATCCTGCTATTATCTCTATCACTCCGCTTCTTTAATACGACTATTTAACTTAATAAATGATAAATTTGATTTTCATTGTTACTCTTTTTTTTTTTTCCCACTTTAAGTTTTTTAATTTGACTATAAATTATTTAGATAAGTTTTTTCAAAATTTAGTAAAATTGATACTATAAATTATTAAATAAGTCTTATTTTTTATAGAAAGAAAATAAATTGGAAGAGCGTTATTCTGTATAGACCCTTACATTTGTACAATCTATTAAATGCTCTAACAACAAATAAATTTACCATTTCAATATATATTTAATTTAAATAAGTTTAATAAGATTTATATTACAGTTTAGAAGATGAAATGGATTTTAAAAAATTTCTGTACAACAAATATACACAATGGCTAATATATAAGACAAATGATGGCTATCCAGCTTAAAAATGATTAAATTGACCAAGTTCAAGGAAATTAATAAAACTTTTTTTTTTTTTTTGCTTAATAAATTAAAACAAAATACAAATTTATAATTAATTACATGTTCAAAGGGATAATTATAAAAAAATTTACTATAAGCAATTAGCCTAAGGTTTGCTTTCCCACCCTATTAACCAAACATATGCATTGGTATCCGTTAAACCACTAGACAAAGCTTATAACCTTGAAACAACAAATACAAAAACTGATTATTGTCTTAAAAAAATACTATTAAAAAACCAACCAAAAACACAAGAATTCACAATCTTAAAAGCTAAAACAATATACCAACAAAGAGTAACAGTATCTTAAAGTAACTACTGAACCATACCAGTGAACCCCAACACACACAAAACAGACCCCAGTCCAGACCCCAAATCCAGTCAAAACAACAAAAGTATATGGACAATAATAGAACACTATTAACTTACAATACACCTTCTCTCCTATTATTATATGCCCACCCATCCATCTGCCCGCCATTTAACGGCGGTGCTAGGTGGCTCCCCTTACCCATTGGTCTCTTCATTCTTTCCCCTTTTCGTCTATCCTTCCAATTTGTACAACACATACATTTATTTTATTAACATCCTTCTTCATTTGAAAATCAATAACAAAACCTAAAAAAAAAAAAAAAAAAAAAAAACCTTTCCTGGTTAAAGATTTCATGTTACAACAACTTTCATAACAAAAGAGAGAGAAAAAGATAAAAGACAAGTTATAGTAGTAGTGATTAATTCTATGCTAATACTCTTAATTATACTAGCTAGAAATACAAATACTACAAAAGATTACAGGCAAGAGTAGTTAATGATGGAAGTGATGGCAGTCAGGTCAAGGTCACAGGTGAGCTGACCTCAAATTGACAGCAAAGCTTCAAACTTAAGAGAGAGAGGGAGAGGCTGAGGTGAGCTACATGTATATAAGGTAGAGCTAGTGGAGATGGCTCGGAGCTCCACAAGAACCTCTTTGGGCGGTGCTGGCTGGGCTGCTAGTTATGGCAGGCAAAAGGCTAGCTATATGATTATATATCTTCCCAGTTTCAAGAGAGAATCGATACCTCTCTCTCTAGATTTCTTTCTTCTATTGTTGGCTGCTACTGTCGTCATCACCTATATCGCCGCCGTATCGGCTGCTGTAGCTGTTACTACTGCTGCAATTCAGGTTCCCCTCTTCATCTTCTTCTTGGTCAGAGTCGTTACTGTCCATGAGATCGGTAGAGTTTGTATGCAGACGAATCATTGTATTGTGTTGCTTCTGGCCGACAATGGGTTGAGGATCAGACAGCTGTCTTCCATCTCTCGGAGGAGAAAACACCACTGGTAGGTAGTGTTCCATTTCGCATGGGAACTTGGAGTTCTTGAAATGCTCTTTTAATGCTTCCAATCCCTTCATTCAAATAAATTTAGAGTGCTACATTATTCCCATTTTTCAGAAGATTAGATGCAAATATTCTGATTCAGTAGAAAAGAAAATAGAGGGTGAGAAAGTACATACCTGAACTCTGATTCAGTAAAAAAGAAAATAGAGGGGGAAGAAAGTACATACCTGAACTCTGGCATAAGTAACTTCACAGATTTTTCTAGAGTTGAAAACCTCCCAATGTTGATGATGAAAGGCCTTGTAAAGTCTCCATGTTGCCTGAGGAGAAGTCATGTTCACGAACCCATATCCCACATTGCACTTGTTACTGTTTTTAATTTTAATATCAAAGTTAAACCCAGATTAGAATATGAGAGAAAAACACCATTCCGCATCCAAGAATACTGATAAAAAAAACTATATATATTGAAATGGGCAATTTAAATAAAGAAAAGAAAAGAAAATCACTTGAAATCAATGGGGAGATAAACAAAATCATAGGCGGACAAGGGCTGGTCATTGCCGCCGTCGGCTATCTGTTCGTTGCAGTGAATGCAGTGGTTGTCTAGCATGTTCAAGAGCAACTTCTGACTGCAATTATTCAAATATGAAAAACAAATCAAGGAATCCAGACTACCATGAAATCTTTAAAAACAAATTCCCTTGACTGAAAGAATAAAATATATATATATATATATATATATATATATATATATATATATGCATATATAGTATGGAAAACCCGCCTGTACTTATTGGGTATGTTCTTGATCATCACAGTGGTCCTTGAATCATTACAGTTAGATTCAACCATGGCATCTTCACTAATAAGAAAACGATTATCAAATTTCTTCGCTTGTCTGTTCTTCCATGGCCTACCTCTATGTTGCTGTTTCGTAGATACCGCACTACTCTCCTTGTTCTGACTTTTCTTAGCATTTCCCTTCGGACACCCATCACTAACTTTATCATCAACTCCGTCTGCATCTCCGTCCCCATCTCCACTACTTACTGACAGACTAACCATGGAAGCGTCAATTGAACTCACCTGGTCATTCATATTCTCATTAGGGTTCTCCTCTTTACTAAAATTCGATTCAATAATCGCTGAGGACGATTGTGTTTGACCCAGAAATGCCCGAGGTGGAATATTTTGAGGTGAACGGGTGGAGAACCTTCTAGACGATGGTGGTGAATGCGGCGGCGGTGGCGCCGGAGAAGTAGAAGAATAAGGAGGCTGTGAAGAAGCATACCTTGAAAATTTCGCATTCAAGATTGTATTATTAATGGAGGTGGTTTTAGCAGAATTGGTGGTTGCATTAAAAAACTTTCTGCTAAAACCACCAGGTCGACTGAACTCAATAACAACTTGTTTCCCATAAATTTCTTTCCCATTCATTTCCTTCAGAGCTTTAGCTGCATCTCTTATATCAAAAAACTCAACAAACCTTTGCTGCTTCTTTAATGGCGTCTCTCTCAATTCCTTGACAGAACCTGCAACCCAACCCGAGAACAATAAAAAATAAAGAAATAAAAATAATAATTGTATTGAACCTATGCAGTACATAACAAAATTAAACTATGAAGAATTTGTTTTTTGTTCCTATCTTGTGTAAAGCTATCAATTATAAAGACATATAAAGAGGAAGAAAAAGACCCATCACATTGAACAAACTGACAAATCCATCCAAAAGTAATAATCAAACACTTGCAGATCTCGTAAGCCTATAGCCATACTGAAAACAAAACTTAAATCAGAAAAGAAGAAACCGAATATGAAAAATTAAAAAAAGCCATCGATTATTTACCAAAAGCTTGGAAAATTTCTTTCAGGGAAGGAGTAGAAATATTCGGGTCTAAATTGAAAACAACTATTGTCCCTTGGTTATGGCCATCTGGAACGGAGTTACATGACGGAATGATGAATTGGGCCCACACAGCACAACCGGCAATTAGTCCACGCGCCGCTGATGGCGGTGGAGCTTGTACTGGCACTGGTACTGGTGCAGGTGGTGCAAGTAAGTTGTTTTCTCCAAGTCCAAGAAATCCAGCAGGATTTTGTAATTCCAAGTTAGTAAAGAGATTTCTTATCCTGATTTGGTGGTGCATGTGTTGCTCTCGTATCTCCTTCAAGGCTTGTTCTGCATGTCTAAGATCGTAGAAATGAACGGTCACGATTCCATCACAAATTCTCTCCATTTGTACCCCTCTTACTTCCCCAAACACCTCCAATTCTCTCCTAATTAACGACTCGCTCACGTCGCTCGGTACCGAATTCAGCACTATCGTACGCGTTGGCGCCGTCGAGTGTGGCGGGAGAGGCGGACTAGTGGTGGTGCTGCTAACGTACGCTGCAGGAGGACTGGGAAGGTACTGAGGATAACAACCTCCATCACTATAAGTCACAACATGAGTAGTGTACGGATAGTAAAGTTGGTGAGGCGGCGGAGGAGGAGGATGAGCTGGCAGTGGCGGTGGTCCGTAGAGAGGAATTTGATGAGTGAAGTTAACGTTATTAGGGTTATAACTCGGCCTGAACTCTTGAGCTGTCGGGTCCAAACTCCCCGGAAAGCGAACGATACCAGTTTCACCCATGGAACGTTAACTGTCGAAACGGCTACACCGCAAGAAGAAGACGAAGAAGAACGGTTGTCTGGCGAAGGAGAGTTATCGGCGGAGGCAATAGTACATGTGTTGGTTAGCTTTCTCTCTCTAAGTACATTTCACTCGCTGCTGGAGACTAGAGAGAGAATAAGAAGGAAGAAAAAAAGGCAAGAAATAGATTTCCATTTAATTCTTTTTTTTTTTTTATCAAAAGCCAGAGTTGCCAAAAATGTCCTTTCCCATTAAAATTGCATTTTTGGCGGAGAAAAGACGAGAATACCCTTGGACGAGGTCTTGAAAAGTGCAACCTTTTTTATATATATGGGTCTCTTCTGAGGAGTGATTTGATATGGGTGATGGAAGTGGTGGTGAGAAGAGGAAGGAAGGGGGCGGTGGTTGGGTTGGAAGAAGCAGGTGGACCGTACACGTGGCAATGATGAAAGAAGGTTAGACGGATAGGGGAAAAGCCAAAAGGTTAGCCAAAATCTGAAGGGTAATAATGGGTCTCTGGTGACACTTTTTTCATGTGGATATTTTGACTACTCATATGCTTTATGTTATTTTTTTGTACACCTTAATTAATTTTTCTTGTCTTACTACTTTTATTTAGCCTTCCTTTCAGATTTTAATTATATTATTAATATTAACACTTTATTCTTTTAATTAATCCTTCAAATTAATTGTTTTTTTGTAGTTGGTAGTATTGAAATATTTATTAAGAGAACTAATTCTATTATACTTAATATTTCATCCACAAATGAGTTTTTAATCTGTGAATTTTAAAGTTAATTGATATAATACATATCTTTATTTTTATAATAGTTAATAAAAATTGTAAAATTATATAATTAAATTATTCTTCATATTTTTCTTTCGTTCAGTTATAAATAATAATTAATTTACTGCAAATTATAAAATTAAACATAAATATTATTTACTTGTAAAGTAAATGTACATATCTAATAAAGTTTATTTTAATATAATTCAAATAATAATAATAATAAAATTAATACTTCAAATTAAATAAAAATGTATTAAATTTATGCTGTTATTTCATAAAAAGGTTTAGAAAAGAGAAAAAGGAGAAAAGCATTATTAACTAAAAATGGTAGTGTAGAGGGTGCAGAGGTATTTACTATAAAAAGGACAATAAGACTACAGAACAACTTAATTTAGACTTGCTCATTTTGGAATCAAATTGAAACGAATTTAGAGCTGGCAATTTCATAGTAGCTGGATTTAATTTTCCAAATTCTTTTTTTTTTATTTTTATTTTTTCAGTCTGCCATAATCAAATTGTTTTTAATTTTACCTTTTTTTTTTATCTAACGGTTTAAAATTTTTTGTCTGTATAATGATTAGAATATCTGCTAAATTTGTTCGTCAATCTTTTAAAGATGTTACATTCGTCAATCTGTTAATAACGTTATTCATGTTTTAGCCAGAACATATCACTCTTTAACAGATCATATAGAGTTGTTGGTTCAACGCTCTATTTATATTATTATTATTTTTTTCGACATTCAATAATATCTATCTATTTATATTTAAAAAAAGATTTTATGTTTATTTAATTTATAATTTTTTTTGAATTTTAAATATGGAATAAAAAATTAATTTTGATTGTCTATTGAAGAATTTTATTTTTTTTCCTTTTAGTGCTATAATAATATAAGTAAATTATTTTTTTAATGGCATAAAATGTATTGATAGTTTCAAAATAGAGTTCACTAATATTAAACCAAATAATTGAATAGCGATTCTTCTAATAACATAATAATAATATTATTATTATTATTAAATGAATTTGTTTTATAAAACAATTTCAATTTAAATTATTATTTTTTTTAGTTCTCAAAACCTAATATTTAAATTTGTTAATATATTAATAATTAAATAAAAACATAAAACTGTACTAACTACCTATAAGTATGTGGTAGATTCTATTTGTAATGAGGTCCAACATGAGATTTCCAATGCTCCCACTAACTTAAACTAAGTAATTAAATAGTAACATTGGATTACTTGCCCACACTTTTTGTCTCCCACCATTTCATCTCTTATTATAATTATTCATTATTTTCTCTTAATTTATGTTTATTAGTTTAAACAATCATGTTTAATAATGTGAGGCTCATACTCATACACATGGAAAGTTTTCAAATTTTTTTTAGGAAGAAAAAACTACTTTTACTATAGGTTTATTTGCAAAATAACTCATAAATGTTGTTTTAACTATCATCTGAAGGGTTAATCACATAACACAATTGTGTTGTCACATTTAACCACATTTTCGTATATGGTGAGCTTTTATTGCAAAAGTAATCTAGTGGTTAATGCGTTATATTGTAAACTATTAGTTACGAATTTGAATCTCTACCCAAGAATATGAGGTGTGTTCATAAGGGATGATCGCTTATTGTGCGTCCACGGATTTAACCACTCCGTTTAATAAAAAAAGATTATCAACTATACATAATTTAATTGATTTTCTCACTTGTCTTTGTGTAATAAAAATAGATATAATACTCTAAATCATACTTTGCGACAGATTTGATATATATTTATAGGGGCGGATGAGTAACCACCCTCTGGTATGTATTACAGTGTGTGGGGAATGAATAAAATTAGGAAAATATAGTGATTATATATGGATGGGAATTATATAAGCTGAATTCCTAAAGTTGTTACAATAATAAAAAGATAGCAGAAAGTTGAGCAGCCCTATATAATTGAACATTTCCCCTTTTATCAATCTATGGTTGGAAATGAATGATATTAAATGACAATATTATTGGATCCATTATTACAAATAGTATTACATGTTTTAGGCATGACAATGACTTCCATCTATTGCACTATTTCTACTTATCTACCATTTTTTATAAGCATTAATTTTTGCAATTCCATCACATTTATACTCCCTCCTTTTTTTTTATTAATTGAAAATTTTTTAAAATGATATTCTTTTTAATTAAGAAAAAATTATCAATCATCTCGATTAGAGCAATTTATATTAGCATTAGAGATGTTATTAATAAATTCAGTAAATAGCACTTTGAGTGTTAAAAATACTTTTCTACCCCTCCTCTCTTTTACTTCAACAACTTCTATTCTACCACATTTCTTTCTTTCTCTACTGCAATTACTCTTCAATCCCCACAAAAAAATCAAAATTCATTTTCCTCTCTTTTTAGCAACCCATGCTAGGATTGCTAGAAAACGAAGAAGAACAAGAGCAAAAAAGCTTCTTTATCAAGTATGGTCCAACTTATGTTTTAGGTCCGATGATTTTCTTCATATGAGAGAAAATTTCAACCTTCGTCGTCGTGGAAAAGCCACCACCGGCTGCGGCGGCCGCAGAGAAAACAATAAATTTTAACAATAATAGAGAAAAATAATATGCATATTAAAATGTAAAATGTAAATAGTAAAAGCTGGTAGAAGGTAGCTTTGTCAAATAGTTGTATTAAGTTATGTAATTAAGCATAAGATAAATAATTAAATACGGGTATATGTTAGTTGGTGTGTTCCCCATTTGCTCCACATGAGTGAATGGGCCAATTTAGGTTATCTCTTTTCAGTGCACAAAAAGCAATTGAAAGGGATGTTTTTTCTTTTTATAAGTTATAAAAACCCCACCACCCACCCCCTTCTTACTATATTAAGTTCTTTTAGCCATAAAACATTCCTTGTGTTATGCCTCATTTAGCCCCACATTTTCTAAAAGTTGGAATATTTGTTTACGTGTGGTCTCAATTTTCTTTTTTTATTTTCTACCAATCCTACTGATAAAACAATTCTCCAGTAATTCTACCCTTTCCATTTTCCAAATAACAAAAATTCATTAGATTTTCATATTCCACCATTTGATTCAAAATTGTTTATATATTTTCTAATATATAGAATGCTGTTAATAGACCATAACTCCATTGTAATAGACATGGCCATGGACTGGTTACAGGCCTCGACCCGTCGGACACGGTTTAGGGAAAAATTGAACCTTAACTGGCCTGTCGGGCCACCAATCGCGGGTTCAACCAGTTATTTTATTTTATTTTTTATTTTTTTTATAAAAAGGTTCACTGACGATCCGAATATACGATTTGGACGGTTTCCGGTTCAATATGGTTCATGGTTCAAAAATTGCTTGAACCTTAACCGGACCGTCTCCTAACAATTTCGGTTACAGTTTGAATGGTTCGGTTTGACGATGGACGGGGCCAAAATCGGCGGACCAAACAGGCCTAACCGGCCTTGGCCATGTCTACATTGTAACTACTAATTTTTTTTATAGTATTTGATTAAACTAATGACAATTTTTTTTATTTAGAGAAATCGAAATTGAGAATTTTTAATTCTTACCTTTCAGAAAAATATATAGAAAGAATAACCATATTATAATCTATTAAAAAAAAATCTATTCAGCTAGCACAAATGATAAAAAAAATTATATTGATCATTGTAGTTTTTCTTTAAACTTATATACATGAGTTCTTTTTATTATATTAAGGATAGAAAAGGAAAATAACTCTAAAATTAGCACTAAAATAAAAATAAAAGAAAATTGAGACATTTATTTAAAGAGAGTATATGCATGTAGAGAGAGAAAGGCAAAGACATAGCAAATGGGTAGAAAAAAAGAGAAGAATATAGAGCATGATATTCCATAGTACTTCACCAAACGTAATCTTAGTATGATTGGTAAGTCTATGCAAAAAGGATTTGATTGCTATAATTCTTTTTTTTAATAGAAAAAAAAAAAAAAAAAAAAAAAACCTAGGCAGACAAAAGTTTTATGGGACCATACTCAATTGCTCCCCTTGTTACAAGGAACTTTGCTTCCTTCCCATGTTCTTGTCTATGCTACTAATTATTTGATTATACTACTAAAAAGCCACCATTAATTGCTGCTATCCATTAATTTTTGTTATTATTAATTATTACTTAGAGCTCTTCTAGTATGATAGTTTTTGATTTAACTCAAATTGCATTGAAATCCCAATTATTAGTGGGTGATTTAAGTAGTCATTATTTAATAGCATCAACATTATTTGTAACAGTGCTGTGCGAATAGCAGTTTCTATACAAATAGAAAGCAGGAAAAGCCTCAAAAGGTCGTATAAAGTTTGTGTAGGCTCAAAAGGTCATTTTGTTCTTATAACTAAATCTTTCAATTACATGAAAAATGAAATTAAAAAAAAAAATTCAAGCTTATCTAATTGAAAAATTATATTAAAATATATAAATAATATATCAAAAATATTAAAATATATAAATTGATAAATAAATATTCAAATTTCAGAAGATAATTTATCATTTTTTGACGGGTTGTGTGATTTCTTATGTGGCGAATCAAATCGTTTTTTGGGTTGTGTTTGGACTAAATGCAAATGTCTTTTTTCCTCTATCTATTATATACACCAGTTTTACGGAACAAATTAGACCACCCAAACTCTATTCATTGCTTCCAAATTTTGGCATTTTTACAATATCATCTCACAATAAAAAATTGTTTATAAAACACCCTTAATTTTATTTACTTTGACCAACAAGATCCTTGGCCATCACTCAATTGAAAAACTTCACTTTCTTTCCTTTTTTCTTTATATATTTTTCTCATTGGAATAAAGTTATATTTGTTTTTGCATATAGAGAATGCTACCAATAGACCTATCTCTCACTTAACCATCGAATTGACGATAGAAATCAAATTCAAAATTTTTATATCATATCATCAACTATGACAAATCGATAGGGGTGAGCAAATTTCGGTAATTACTAAATTACTGATCGGTAATTACTGAATTACCGATCGGTAATTACCGAACTGAATCAATTCGGTAATCGAAAATCGGTAACGGTAATTTACCGATCGGTAATCAATAATAACCGTTGGTATTCGGTAACGGTTTCGGTAGGGGAGTTTAAAATTTTTGGTAAAAAAATTACCGATTACCGAAAAAATTACCGAATTTGGACTCATCAAAACTACGTCATTTTGTGTTGCTATATATATATATATCATTCGGTGATCGGTAGCGTTTTGAAATTATAATGATTTTCACAGATTCGGTAATCGGTAAATTACCGTCGGTAATCGGTATCGGTAATTGTTAGTGAGACCAAAAAAATTTCGGTTACCGACACCATTCGGTATTGTTAATGGTAGTGGTAAAAAATCTATCGGTTAATTGATTACCGACCGTTCAGTAACGGTAATCGGTAACGGTTACCGAATGCTCACCCCTACAAATCGAATTCAAAACCTTTATATCATATCATCAACTATGACCCACTTTTACTGACGATAGAAATTGAATTCAAAACCTCTATATCATATCATCAACTACGACACACCTTCATTAACGAGTTAAATTTTCTTTTTTATTTTAATAATATTAAGTCGTGAGATTTTTCTTAATAAAAAAATTAGAACCAACATGGAAGAGATATAGAATCCAAAACCTTATGGTTAAAAACATTTGAACAAAGGATTATTTGTATAATATATGTATTTATAGAAATATTCTATGATTTAATATAGTATTGGTAATGTTAATTTAATTCTGAAAATAACACTGCAACCAAGAATGTTGAAGCATAAAAAAATTAGGTGAAGGTGCCAATGTATATAATATTACCCAAATTGCTTCTCTTCCTTCTTCCAAGAATCTACTGTTCAATACTCATCTCCATCCCTATTCTGTCAACCCTCTCCCACTAACGTCCACCAATACTAACTAATTTCTCTTTATTATTTATTTATTCTCCATTTTCCAATTTTATAAAAAATAAAAAAATTGTACTAATTTAATTTATTATTTTTTATTTAATTCAAAAAAAAAAAAAAGCAAAATTTTCTAATATTAGCACATATATAATATTATTTTTTTTGTTGCCATATTTACTACCCAAAAATAAATATTGGATGCATTATTATAAGAATATAAGATTTAATGATTTTAAATTAACAAGCATTAAATAATTACTGCCTGCATAATTTATTGCAAGTATGAAATGGAAGGTACCCAAATTTATTTTTCTAGTTCTAATATAGGTCCATAGGCTTCATGTCTTGATATTAGTCAAAAATAAAAAATAAATTTAATTCCTAAAATTCAAATTATTTTATATATATTTTTTTTAAAATTACCAGGAAAATGAGTGCTTTTGGATTGCAAAGAAGAGGGTACACTCCTAAGTGTTAAGGAATGGCCCAATCTCAATAACCTTAAATAGCCCAGTCCAAAGTACAAGAACAGATCAATTATCAAGATAATGCACTATAAAAAACCAGAAAATGCTCATACAAAGCTCAAATTTTAGTACTTAATGGGGAATTTCTTAGCACAAAATTCCCAAATTTCTAGCATACAAAAAGTCATGATCTTCAAGTTTTTAGAATCCATCTCCAAGGTCATGGAAATAAGTTTTGTTGTACCTCTGTGCTAACCCAAAAATGCCAAGAGTTCCTCCTGTATGAAGCATTACCACTTCTGCACCATTTTCTGTTTTCTCCTTGCTTAACTGAGTTGCCATTTCCCAAGCAGCTAATGTATATACAGGATCAACTAGAATGCCCGTCTGTTGCGCGATTTGTCGGCACGCTTCTACCTCTCCTTGTAATACATTTCCAAATCTAAGAGACAAAAATTGAAAGAAATGGATCATAATTTCGGGTAAAAGTATGATTTGAGGTCGACCATTGGATTAAACAGATATTAAGTAGCAGAAAGGTTAGTGGACTATAAGTTTGAAGAATGGGGCCAAAATGGTAATGATTAGTGATTAATCACCTTCTCTTGTGCTTGCGGTGTACCCAATGAACAATGCCACCTTCCACATCATTTAAACAGTCATTGATGTTGTTCAGATGATAACCAAATCTTGTCCTGAACTCAGAAATCAGGTGTTTTTCCTTTTGTCTGTGTGCATTCACTGTATCAACCAGCATTATTGCAGTTACCTCCCATGGAAGCCTGAGTGAAAAACAATGATATATAATAAGACTTTAATAGAAAATACAAGCACTTCAGTATCTTAATTTGGACTTGCCTTTAACACAACTATTGGGTTTCTATATATATATATATATATATATATATATATATATAGATAACCATTCAGAAAAGCATTAACTTTGAAAAAAAGGATGTAACACAAAGCAAAACTCACCTTAAACACAAGGCTCCAAGTCCCAAACCAATAGCTGTTGTACCAGTCCCAGCATCTACAACCAATTTTATGGGTCTCTTTTTTCCAAGTAAATGATCCTGACACAAGTACTCCACAAGACGAATGACACCTGTAGAAAGTAACCATTTTTAAGAAACTGTTAGAATGAACACTCTAGTAATGGGATCAATAACATATTCCAACTCGGTAGGAGTGCTAGACGTTTGTGAAGATAACAGTCTTACAAGAGAAGTGGCACACTTAAATCATTCAACAATAGGAAGAAAAACTTATCTGTATGTTGCATCTATATTTTATCTGACTCCCTTAGCAGATTTCAAAATAAGTACACAAATGAAAATGCACATATACTTATTTACAGCAAGACTTTTGTTTATAACTTACCTAGCAATGCTACAACATCCCCAGCTCCTTCATTGATGACCAAGACCTTCTTTCGATGGTTCTCAATGCTTGTACGAGCATCTATTTGTTCTATAGATGTCTGGTTTTTCAAAAAAGTATCGAGGATATCACCGCACCATAGAACAAGACCGGTATTTCCTGCGACCAAATTAGCATGGTTCTTCAGCATACTCTCCCTATGGGCATAAATGTTCCTTGGAACATAAGTTACATTTCCATGTAATGTTGAGATCAGGTTATAGCCAGTCAGTACTTCAGGCTGCTCCCCTCGCAGAAGCAAATGCGAATTTATTCCTGCCTCTGCACATGAAACAGCTGCCAAAAAAATGAAAATACAAGTAGTCTAAGCATGAGAAAACTTGGACAGAAAAAAAAAAAGGTAAACTACTGTTAGATGCTGGTAGCAAAAGTACATACCAACAGCTGTGGTATGCGCACTTTGACAGCCTCCACAGGTAACCTAGAAAATGTCCCAGTTGAATGTTATTTGCTCTTCACAGCCCCTAAAATTCGGAAGTTAATTACTTGTGCAAAAATATTGAAAAAACTACCTAAATTTGAAACAACTTCTTTGAAAAACATTAGCTAGTTCGCCAGCAAGATCATTTGATTCAACTGCTCTAAAACATGTTCTAGATGGAATGCGAATGGTTTTGTTCTGGGTATATATATCACATGTTCTCTTATCTAACAATCATCGATACTTATAAGCAGATCAGAATAAGTCAAAATAAAGGAAGAATGAGATTTCAATAAGCTCACAAAAAGCATAAATCTGCATCTTAGTAACCAAAAACACATCTGTAACACAAAATTTTCATGTCTAAATGGAATGTAAAGCTTACCACATCAGTTACTGAATGATCAACGAGTAGCGGAAGCAATGCATCTAATTTTCTTGCTTTGTTACCATTTACTAATGGATGCAACAAATCATCCCTCACAATATAGAAGGATGGATTTTGACTGTCTTTCTCCATCATGTGATCTCCAGAATATGAGCAAGATTTGTTCATAAATGATAAATTACCAAATAGTCCTGTTCTATCTCGTTCTTCCACTGGGGAAAGCATTATCCGGTGGATTTTAGCATCAGGAACATGTAGCATCCATTTTCTGTCAAGTATGTTAGACAATAACTCTTCACCACTAAATTTGACGTCAGAAAAACCCTGCCCAATGAGTGAAGAAACATAAATTCCAGTGGAAATTCAACAAAACTACTCTTCACAAGGGTGTTTGGCATTGCTTAAAAGCAGTTTTTAAGCACTGTTTAACTTAAAAGCAAACAATTAATGTTTGGGCTTTTAAGTTGGTTTTATAAAAATAGCAAAATGCTGCTTTATTATAAGTGCTTTTTAAAAGCCAAAGGGTGAAAGCACAAGCAATGCCAAAGATGTAGCTCCATTGATTATTTTCAAATTGAATGCAGAAATATAATAAGGAAAAACATTGTAGCCCAATTTAAAGAATCATAAATCTATCTTACTGTTTACTTCAAAACTACAAAAAGCATCCCCATTCTTTAAGATACAAAAATTGGCATTATGCAAAATGATGGGAAACAATTATATTTTCAAAACAAAGATTAATTTCATAAATGAACTTGTTTCCATCATAGTTAATCTGCTTTGCCAATGGGAAATTGAGGTGAAAAAGAAAAAAGGAGCAACCTTTATGTGATATTAACCTAAAGAAGAAAATGGCATAAGCTACTACATAAATAACCAGAAAGGTAGTATTGATGAAGCAAAGAGAATAGAGAAAGGGCATACCTGAGTGCCACAGTAGCACCTACCTTTGGCCATGATTGTCGTTTTACTGCTTAAGCGTTGTAGTTTCATTGCAGCAGTGGCTCTAAAATCAAATGGCGAAGATGATGATAATCTCTGTTTTTGTGGGCTTCGGGCTCCAAACGATGTCGTTCGCCAAAAATTAAAAGATGATGAAACGAAGGCATGCACGGGATTAAAATCTGGTGGGGAGAGGTACACCATAAACCTGTAGTCTTCATCTAGGATTTAATTAGGGTTTATACACTAAAAGGAAGTTGTTTAGTAAAATTACCGCCTCATAACCGGGATGACGACGGAGGCGCTTTCCGCTTCTGGCCGGAGCTCCGAGAGGGTGAGCCTTCCCGCGCTACAATCGAAAATGAAAATCGATCCAGAAGGTTACGAAACTGAACTTGGTCTCCTCTACAGCCAATTCACCTCGGCTGTCGAGCTATTTCAACAGCAAGCAGCTCTCAATTTTACTTCAGTCTCTTCTTCTGGTGTCTGCGCCGATCCTACCATTGCCAAAGAGCTTGGGGATCGAGCTATGTTTTTGGCTCACGTGACACCGTTTTACCCCAAGCAACTGACTCAGTTCCCGAGTCAACTCGTCGAGTTCCTCAAATCTTCTGCACGTTCGTTGCCTTCGGGACTGAGGTGTCATGTCACTCAAGCTTTGATTCTTTTAATTAATCGAAAGGTACCGCCATTTTCTTTTCAAATGATATGAAGCTTGTTTCTTTCCTGAATTCTTTTAGCAATTATTCTTAGCAACCAACAATGCTTTTTGTTGAAATGTTAAATTTGATTCTGAGTCTTTTAATTGCTAGATGGTTGATATCAGTGAAACACTTGCATTGTTCATGGAGCTTCAAACACTTGGCGATAGGAATTTGAGAAAATTGGCATTCTCTCATGTTGTTCATAGCATTAAACGTATGAATAAGAAGCACAAAAATGAAGCTAAGAATAGAGTGCTTCAGAATATATTGTTTCCAATGCTACAGGTTTGTGTTCATTTGGTATTTCTTTTTTCCCCCTTTTTTTTGGATGGTTTGGTTTATGTTATGAAGTTTCTCTTGTTCTATAGCAAGAGGATGAGGCTAAAGCTAAGAGATCCCTTATCACACTGTGTGAGCTTCACCGGAGAAAGGTGTGGTTTGATGATAGAACGGCAAATGCAATTTGTATGGCATGTTTTCATTCATCATCTAGGTATTCATTTTTGGTTGGCTTCAGTTTATGCTTTTATTGTAGTACTTTTAATGTATGAAAGTTTCTTATTGCATTTGAATTTGTCAGGATCATGATTGCTGCCCTGTCATTTCTTCTTGATTATGAGAAAATTGAGGATGATGATAGTGATGATAGTGATGCTTCAAGCAGTGATGATGAAAATCCTCAAACTTCTCAAGCGGTCCTTAATAAAGAGGCCATTTATAAGGTTAGTGGCATTTTCTAAGTCGGGATGTGTATTTTGTCTTCCCTGATATTGATATGGATGTATTAAATGATTTAGTGATGATGATTAGATTATGCTGCCAATTTAGAAGCTGAATTTTAGTTGTAGAGCAGGCAAGTTACCCTATTTGTGGGTTGTTGAGGATTTGAGGAGATGACAAAGGAAACATTTACATCACTGGTGATTTGTTCTAATTTCAGGCTCATCATAAAGGCACAGTATCTAGTAAAAAGAAAAAGAAAGCAAAATTGCAGCGTGCCATCCGCAGCATGAAAAAGCAGCAACGCCGCTCGTCAGAAAATGGGAATTCAAGTTATTATTCACCACTCAATCATCTTAAAGATGCGCAGGTCCTCCCATTCTTGTTACAATTTCTTAGAGTTGACCTTTTTCGATACTTTTGGAGCTCTCATTTAGGAATAAAAGAGATATTGAGGTTCTATATTTATTTTCAGGGGTTTGCCGAAAAGTTGCTCTCTCGCCTTCAGACTTGCAATGAGCGTTTTGAGGTGTTTACCTTACTATATTATTTCTTGATATTTGACAAATTTTGTTTCATCTTGTGTTTGCAGTTTGTGTGTTTGATTAGGTATCTAGTGTTATATTTGAAAACAATTTGTGCATAGAGATGTTATATGTATCTCTTAGGAAATTTAACTCTAAATGATAGAGAAAAAGGGTTCACAGTCAAGGAAAATCATGATATGAAAATCAAATGGAGATCCTTTTTCTGGAAATTATGTGTCTGCCTTATAATTTCAGATATATGGAAGGTTTATATTGATTATGGAGCTTTATGTAAATCTCAGGTGAAGATGATGATGTTGAAATTAATTGCTCGAACTGTGGGGCTTCACCGATTGATATTGTTAAACTTTTACTCTTATCTTCAGAAATATGTCCAGGTATTTTATGCGAATTGGTCTATATTGTTGCTTTAAGTAAGCTGTGGTTAAATGGAAATATTAGTACTGTGCTTAATGGAAATACTTTATTGGTCTGTGCAGCCACATCAGCGAGATATCACAAATTTACTTGCTGCTGCTGTTCAAGCATGCCATGATATGGTAGGCTTCTGCTGCTTTTTGATTGATTGAAGGATGCAATGCTGGTTTTTTTTTTTCATAACCTCTCCCTTACTCTGATAATTATTTATGAAGTTTCTAGTTTCAGCATCATGCTAATTCTAGTTTTGTCTGCCCAGGTGCCTCCAGATGCAGTTGAACCACTATTCAAACAAATAGTGAATCAATTTGTGCATGATCGTTCGCGTACAGAGGTATTATTTTGCTGTTGCTTTGGTATTCTTGTTATTTCCAAAAAAACACATCTTGTTATTGATTTGAGTTGGTTGTTCCAGGCTATAGCTGTTGGACTGAATGTGATAAGGGAAATATGTTTGCGTATCCCTTTGGTAACTAATCCTATTGGATCATTTGCTTTCATGTAGATATTTTTCTCTGTTAACACTTTCTCTCAGAAGAATGACCTATTTTTTTTTGTTTCTAGTTGATGACAGAGGATTTGCTGCAAGATCTTGTATTGTATAAAAAATCACATGAGAAGGCAGTTTCAGTTGCAGCTAGATCACTGATGATTTTATTTAGAGAGGTATTTGGCCCACCACCTTGCAATGTGTCTCTCATTCCTTTATGTCACTGTTTCAGCATTCATTATGTGCACATAAATAGTGTGTGAAGATTACCTGTCTTCTTTCTTGCAGGTTTGTCCTTCATTGTTGGTTAAGAAGGATAGAGGCCGTCCTACTGATCCAAAGGCAAAGCCAAAAGCATTTGGAGAAGTCAATGTTGTCAGCAATGTACCGGATATGGAGTTATTACAGGAAGCAGATAGTGATGATGAAGGTGATGATGAGGAAGAAGAGGATGCCGATGAAGTTCAAGAGGAGGATGATGAGGATCAGGATGACATGGTAGCCACCAGTGATGATGAAGATAATCAAGTGTACAGCGGTGATTCTGGAAGTGAGGATGGTTATTTACAAGTGGATTCTATGGATGAAGATAGTGATAACAGTATTGATGAAAATGACAGGGACCTTAGTGATGATGATGCGGAGATTGAAGAAGAAGAAGAAGAAGATGGTGATAATGATGATAATGATGTCAGGGACATGAAAAAAGACAACAAATCTAAACCTAGCAAGAGGAAGTTTTCTGATTTTGATGAAAAACTTACTGCTGCTGACACAAGTCTTAGGGCTCTAAAACGATTAGCTGAAGAGAAGTTAAATAAACCCTCATCAGACTCAACAGATGGCATTCTTTCTAATGAAGACTTCCAAAGGATAAAGGAACTGAAGGTACATTTAGCTAACATGAAATTTTGCGAACATTGGAAAATGTTGTAACCTGCATTTTCTCTGTACTTTTAACGTTTTATGGACATCCATGTTGATATTTTATATTCTTCTATGTTCTATAACTAGGTAAAGAAAGAAGCTAAAGCTGCTTTAGCTCGGGTAGGATTCAAAGTTCCTAGCTCTGATCAATTGAGCGTTAAGCGGGTGGATCCTGCAAAGCTTAAAGTAAGTGTTCTATATTTCTGGATTCAACATGTGCTGCTTTAATTGTTTTAAGATTTTCCTTTGCAAATCCTCTATACCACGTGAAAGGTTCTAATCATTCTAATTATATTTTCACTTGATCTTGCACTCTATAGTCTCATGTGAAGGAGAGGCTAACCAAGGAACAAAAATTGGAGTTAGCGAGAGCTGGAAGGGAGGCTACAGGGAAATACCAGGCTAAAGCTGCTATTAAAAGGAAAAAGGTAACTTTTACTTCTATTTTGGTTTTTCAATTGAAAATATTCGGTGGATTAGGTGTTCCATATTATCCATTCCTCCAATTTTGCAATCTTAGACCCATTAGAACTTTTATCGTCAATTTTGACTTGGCTTTGAATTTTTAGATTTTTCTTCTTTATTCAGATAAGTGAATTATTTACAAGGTTTGGTTTCTTTTATTATTATTATGATTATTCTGGTGAGCAGACTGGTGGGAAAAGTAATAGACAGAAGCAACATGAGAAGGTTATGCCCTCTGGAGCGAGAAAAGCCAGAGCAGCTAGAACCCGGGTCGAGAAGAAGAAAAAACAGAGCCGCTCTAGCAAACAATTTAGGGGAAGGAAAGCATGGAAATAATCAGAACAGTAAAAAATCCTCAAGCCAGCTTTTTTCTTTACGTTATATTTATTTCCTTCCCCCGTTTTTGCTTGTAAGAAACATTTTTGCATTAGTTCATTCATTTTTGGATTGTAAAAGAAACAGCTTACAAATCTTATATATAATTTATATATTAATCAATGTAAGCACAACAGTTGAAAAATGAAGGGCATGAAAAAGAACAGATGCTTTCTCGGTAAGCACCAAAATAACCCCCCCATAAGTTACTGAGATGAACTAATTTTACTAAGGTAACTACATTGAAACTTGGCATTCTGTTTGCAACTAAACAAGAAGCTATTATGTCTAAATCACATTTTCAATTCTCAATACCTGGGTATAGATGAGATGAAGGGAAAAGGGCATCAAAGGGCAAAAGAATGAAGGCAATTATTCAACTGGACATGACGGTGGTTCGCTGCTCTGGCCAAAGATATCTGGAATTCCATCCCAGTTCTTTCTCTCTCTTGCTTCCCAATAACCACCAATGTATCGATAACAACCTTCCTCGTCTTTCTGAAACCATCTTGGCTGCCAACCCCTTTCTTGCAACTTTCTTGCCTACAGGAGAAAACACCAGTTGCTTGTTATGTTTCTAATGCAATTTTTCTTCAAGTTGCATATTAAAAACTAAAAGCAACATGCATTCTTATGAAATTCTGTTCATTACGAATACGATTGCAGAGCATAAGTGACAATAGTTCCAAAATTAGTTTGAAAGGAAATGTGACTGCTAAGTTCACACAGATATTGTCAACTTGTAGAAAATTTTTAAAGCAAGCTATTCTATTGAAAGATATATACATGGCAGTGACATACCTGTCTTTGTAACTGTTCGAGCCTCAACTTCTCTCCATTTGCCAACTCATATTCCCCATTTTCTAGGTGTCTCTGATCAGGCCTTAGTCTTGAGTCAGTGGGAGGCAATAGCTCCAATAATCCGGGAGTCAGTTCATTCAAGGATATTGCGAATGGAGTGAAATTGTATCTTGTTTTGGTAATTCCTTTGTCTCTTTCCCAAAGCAAGACTGCTTCCGTCATTGGATCATACCCCTTTGGCTTTGTTGTTGGATCCCCTAGCACATAGTATATGGCTTCATCCCACTTTCCGACCAACATTGCAACCTTCTCTCCAGTTCTATTATCATGTACAAATCCATGAACCTATAATTTCAAAGAGAAGATCCGAATAAGAAATGGACCTATGATACTGTTGAAGCAAGAAATCTAACAGGCACGAGTAAAAGATTTCATAATCCAATATCTGACGAACCAAGCATTAGATTGGTAGTCTAGTCATATAGATAGCACATGCTAAATATTAAAACAGAATCTTTGTATCTTTTCCAAGTATATGCTACTCTTTGGAATTGAAATTAACTTGAGCCTTGTGAAATGTATATTTATATTTTCTGCAGGAGTATCCACAACCCATTTCTCAATAGTTCATAGATTTTACTTTTCTTCTTCCTAATACTAGGAGCTTGTTCACAGTGTTGCCAAGGTGCAGGCGGATAAAAGGTAAACATATTTGAAAGGGAGGACGGAACTACAATTTAGAAGGTTGATTCTTCCAGAGATTGAAAATCATACTCTTTTTTTAAACCAAGAATCAAGATACATAGCAATAGAAGTAAAAGCTAGAAAACAGAGAGAAGTAAAGGATTCTTCTGAATGAAAAAAAAATGCATCAGAGTGCAAAATAAAGGATTGGCTTTACCATTTATTAGCTAGTCAAGGAGTACCTGGTGTGGATTTCGGTCTATGATAGACTGCTCCTTGAACTTAAGCTTACAGGAGTATTTGCCACTGCCTTTGATCCGCATGGTACCATAGTGATCACAGTAAAGTTTACCAAGTATAATATTGTATATAGAGGTGGTGACCTTGCTCCATTGGAAGGTCTCACCATCCTCAAAATGTAGGGTAAGGACACCAACGGGATCAAGCTGAATAGAACGCCCCCAAAACTTGCCTTTGATATTGGAGTCTGCCCAGAATTTCCAGCCTCTCCCCTCACAATGACAAGCAACAACCATTGGGTGGTGACTTACCTGCATCAAAGTGGCTCATCAAAGAGCATATAGAGGATGAAACAAAATGCTACACCATTCATCTGTCATGCAATCAACAATGAGGAAAAACTGCAAATTGATTTTTGTTACAACAGCATTCAATATAAATAGCTATGCTCCTGGCTTATTTAGGATGGTGAAAAAGGAGTACCTTTTCAGAGAAAAAACGAAGTCCTTTATCTGGATAGTCAGCTTCATAAGTCTCCCCAAGAAGAGGGTTGAAGGGTTTGCACTGCCGACCTTCTGTTGAGGCATAACCAGATACAGCAAAAGCTGCAATGTTCAGAATTCTCATCAAGTCATTTCCCTGCAACAAGTTAACTCCAATTTATACCCAGATCAGGAGATCTACAACAAAAATAGAAGATATCAAGACTTAAAAACAATTATTTTAAAAAGAAATGGGAGGGAAACTCTACCTGCTTCCCCCATTCCAATGCCCGATCAACCAAGAACGAATATTCCAAATCCTCAAAGCATTTCTGCAGTGAAGAGAGTGGTTCATTAAAGTAAACAGGGAGACAAACTCCAGACAAGTCTTTACCAATATTGTCCTTAATAATTGACCACAAGCCTACAGGCCTCTCTTTTTCCTTCGGTTCTGGCAAATTATCTCTTCTTTTAACATATGGAAATTGAATTGATCTGATTCCCTTCTCAAATCCTCCATGTAAATGATCAGAAAAAGTATCATATATACAAGCGTTTTCCCTACTCCTATATGAAGCACTTCTTAGAGCATCTGAAGACAAAAAGTCATTTGTATCAAAAAATGCCCCATCATCTTCATCTGTTTCAACATCAGCTCCATCTTGACTTTCATTATCAGCTTCAGAATCACTTGGACTACCCTCTGACATGACAGAATAGAAATCTGTACATGGAAAAAACATAGAAATTGGTCAATTAGTGGTGCTGAAACATCTTCAGGAAGAAAAAATAATTTGCGAAAAAGAAAAATACAGCCAAAGACACCTAAACAGATGAAGTCATATGCTTAATAGTATAAATAACCACCAGTTCAATGTCCAATATATAGAACATCAGTATCTGATCACTAGTAAAAAATTAGAACCCTGTATGCTGCTCATAAACTATGTTAGTATGTTGAGCTGAATGGCAAAAATAGTTTAGAACCAAAAGTTGCATATAACTCCTGAATCCTGACGTACAATACTTGGATGATCAACAATATCAACTTACTCTAAACTACGACACTACACTCGCGACAAGGTTTTTGTCATATTACTGTTATTATACGTTGTAAAAGGAGTGGGAAAGAGACTATTCTAAAATTTAGTTTTCCCACTCTACCCTTGACACTCGGAAACAACAAAAAGAGGAATTATTTAATTTATTTAAATATTTTAATTATATTATCCCCTATACAACTTTTTACATTTTCTTTAGTTATATTAAATCCATTTTAAATAATATGATATGAATTGCAAAATTAACCTTTATTTAGTATAACAACTTAACCAAGTGAATTCCCATTTTAATTTTTGCAAATAGTATGGCTAACTTTTCTACACTCCACTTTGTTATCTGCAATCTGCAATTTTTATCCACAACTCCACCCAATTATTGCATCAAATCTACATCTTACAAACATTTGCTATTTCTACTAAACTTCATAAGCTTGCATCTACCAGAATAGACTCAACTCAACTCATTTACAGCCTGTGATAGGCATCTCAAACAAACCAAATTGACAATTAAACATCTCATCATTGGAGCAGAATTCAACTCATTTAAAGACTATGATACACATCTCAAACAAACCAAATCGACAAATTAAACATCTTATCATTGGAGTAGAATAGGTTTTCCCTTCCTTTTCAATTACATCCATACCCATAACAAATAGCAAAACAATATAAATATACAATCTATATTCCTATCACTTTAAAGTTATATTTATAGATACATAACCTATAAAAATTAAAAAATACATGGCGCTATGTTATGTGCTAATTTAAATAAGTAATTCGGTATGAGCTACAGAAGCTATGAAACAATCAAGATGCAGAAAATAAAAAAGCACAACTAACCGCTAAATCTTCTATTTGCTTGCCCACAATATGATTCACGTTCCTTTGTCTCATCCACCACAGTGGTTTCCAGCTCTATTTTCTCAGTCTGCAATTCAGAATAGAACAATTACTCGCGAAGTAGAGTTTTTTTTTTTTTTTTTTTTTTTTTTTTTTTTTTTTTTTTTTAAATATGATAACTATCTAGCAGTATAAACATGAGAGAAATGGTTTCTGAGTAAGAAATGATTAAAAAATAACTCGAGATGCAGTACAAATAGAACTTAAACTCAAGCATAAAAGCATGCCAAGGGGCATCATAATCATAGCATGGAGAGCCACATATAGTCTTAAAGGTCAAAGATAGATTGCAGAACAGATAATCTGTGCTTGCTTTGTATATTTTCTCCACTCGGAAAAAAAAAAAATCTTATATCATTTAAAACAGAAAACCTGCTTCAGATTGATAATCAAATGGTGTCCAACATAAACAATAGCACTAAAATCTTTGTTTCGGGGACTCACGGAGACCCCTCGGGTGGTGCCACAATCTGTTCCTACGTACAACAACATGTTGAACTACTTCAAAAAGTCTACATGTAATCTGATGTTTGTACGGCAGTATCGGCAACCCTTTTCGGGCTCCATAGCAAGAAATGATATAGTCTGTTCAAGAGAGCCCTTCGCGTAAATTGCTTTGAATGGGTAAATCAATCATTTGTCCTCTAAACAACCAAAGACCAAAAAAAAAAAAAAAAATACAGCAAAGACAAAAGGACACAAATTGCAATGCTTGATGCTTAAAATTCTGCAATAAGAAGACATCACTCATAATGCTATCAGCAAATTATATTTTAACTTTAACAAAATGGAGAATGAAAGAATTGATGATAGTACCTCTAATTGCCTCAATGTGTCTAACAACATTATGTGCTTGCGTTGAAGACACTTTAACTGACTTTGCAACTCCGAGACTTCAGACAGCATAATTGACTCACATTCTTTGATGGCTGTCTCACCAATGCCTTCCTGCAGTAACCGTAATTTTAGCTTCTCAGTCGAAACAACAACATCTTCGTAAAGTGAAAAATCACTGCTTGTCAACACTCTCGGGAAAAGGTCTTTAGCAGCCTGCAAAGACTCGAGCCACACTGCTCTATCCTCTCTTGATATGCATCGCAAGTGAAGAGTTTTTGTTCCTGTGAAAATGCTAAGTCTTTTATCATCTGATTTGCTAGCGCGAACAGAAGACACCTGCACACCAATTAAGTTCACCACACATGCTCAGCAAACATACACACTGGAAAAATAGGAGAAAATTCAGACAATAGATTATTGACTTCATAACAGATGAGGAGCAAAGAGAAATGAATAGCAGTTGTAGCATGACAACTCATAGTTCCTGCTCCAGAATCCAGCTTAGGTGCAACCCTCAGACATTGTTTTCATTAAAGTGTCATCTACCAGAGCATGGAGATGACAACTGAACTCATTAACTTCGGCAAATATGCACCCAACCCAAGTACTAGATTAACACATTGCAATGGATAACAAGGTAAGATGCACAAATGATCCAGATCATATTTCTTGGTTACATATTAGTTTGGGGTGTTAACATTGAACAATGACCACCTTATATAGACAACCATGTAGCGTGTTTCATTTAACAGTATTAGGGAGTCAATTTAGACCAACATTTTATTCAATGAAGGAGTGTTTTATTCCTTGGTGGATTTTCAAAATGCTCTGGAATGCAGTGACTCTCTTAAACAAGGATTTTTATTAGAAATCATTTTTCATACCCTAAAGAGAATAGGAGTTAGGAAAGCCTATCGGGTGACAAAATGAAGTCTTATCCAGTTATCCATTAGATAGTTCTAGTTTCTACTATTTCTTTTGCAACAAATTTAGAACAGTAAGAACTAAACATACAATCACACCACAACTTGGAACAGGATAAAAAAAAATTGCATCCCAGTATTTTTATTATAAAAGAAGATGCTCAATGCAGTTCCCAGGCCAGTGAATCGTCCAGTCAAAGCAAAATACGATAACAAATCGCCAAAAACAAACAAGAGATAATAAACAATTTCAAGGACGTCCACATTCCCATAAACAACCAAATGCAGGGGGAAAAGTCAAGAGAAGGGGATTTCTCACTGGGTTTAACACGAAAAAGACAACTACTTAGCATATCCTCTAACTACACCCATACGAAATATATTTTTCTTTCTTACTAAAAATAACTCCCGACTCCGAATAAAATTGATATAATATTAAGAAAAAAAGAGATATGCTTCGACCTTATACAGGATGTAAAGGGAAGGAAATCAACCTTCAAATGAATTTCGCCGAATGGCTTGCACTGCCTGGAGGCTGCAGCTGCGGCTGCGGCGGAGACACCCGCAGCAAACCTGTTACTACTCCAATTGGCTTTTTTCATGTATCTCAAAGATTCCTCTCCGATCACTCTAACATCCTTCTCTCTCGCCGGACTCACCAGAATCTTATCAGGTCCATGAATCTTGTAATAAGATAGTACTCCATCTTCAAGCAGGAACCACCTCGACCTCCATCCTTTGCCGTAATTCACCCATTTATAAAGAATCCCCGCCACAGCGCCACTCACACTTCCGTTCACACTATACGCCTTCGAATCCCTAGCTTCAATTACAAAATCATCAACATCTTGATTCCCAACACCTGAAGACCTATCCAAATCAGTTCCAACCGACGATACCTGAGCAGAGAAGCTCGGCTTAGACCCATGGTTAACTGTTCTAACAGAACCTTCAAGTCCTAACTGAGACTGACCAACGGATTTGGCTACAGCCGGATTCGCGCGATCCCGATCGATGGAAACCGGAGCAATGCAGCAGAGAGGATTCATCTTGTTGACTAAAACAGCATGGATTAAACAAATGCAGTAGACAATAAACAACCGTCAGGTGTTGGAGCTGAAGAAGCTCCGATTTCAAGTAGTTCGGGTAGGGGAAAAAATGCGGGGCCCGATCGGGACAAAGAGCGGTTAGAAATGGAAGGAAACGTTTCGGAAATGACATAAGAATAAGATCGAGTTAAAAACAGTAGAGTGAAGTTATTATAAGGAGTAGAGAAGGAGTAAAAGCGGCACGCAGATCCATTAATGGCAGAGGTCAGTGAAGCAGAGAGAGGGAGAGAGTAGAGCCAGTAGGCGTAGGTTAGGCTAAGGAAAGAGAGAGAGAAGAGTGAGCAGGTAGTATTTAAAAGAGGCGTACAATAGTAGTAAATGCATGGGATTGGAGAGTGATGATGATTGCAGAGAGACAGGAACTAACGTGCGCAATAGTGCGCAGGTGATGGAGAGAGAAAGTGGTGCCGCGTGGTGGTGGTGGTGGTGGTGGAGGAGGAGGTGGTGGTGGAGGTGGTAGGGAAGACTGAAGAAGAGAGACAGTTTTTGTTTGTCCGTTGGGTAATGTGAAAGAAGATCCATTATTGTTTTGGGCCCCGACCCATTTTCCAAAAGCTCAACTGAATTGACATGATTGACCCCTTTAAGCTTGAATTACTTTCCTTTACAGTGGAAGAATTTTCTTTAAAATGTTGAAGAAAATAGATTAATTGTTGGTAATAATCAAGTTTCTCACTATTTTGCAAGGGGCAGCTGCAAAGTTGATTACAAGATTGTGGAACTCTTCGTCGTCGCCAAAATGGCGATCCACGACGAATTCCGTTTTCTTTTGTTGGAGTTATCGTTTCGTGATCTTAGAGATATTGTTACAACTTTTTATCTTCATTCGGGAATCGTCAAGCAATTGTGCTATTTAATATTCCTTTTTTATCGATTTTGTTTTGAAAAAAAAAAGCATCTCAAACTAATTGTAAACTGTTATAAACCAAATGCATGTCTTTTACGAGCCTGACTTTCTCATTCATGTGTAGCGACATTTTCTTCTCCGTCATTAAATTGTGAGATTCGGTTTGCAATGATACTGATTTAAAGTTTAATTTATTATATTAACAATATATATATATATATATATATTTCTGAGTTACACTACAACAATTTATATAAAATTAAAATTGGAAAAAAATATAAAACATAAATTTATTGAAGAAATTTAACTTCAATGATTAAATTGACAGGAATTTCGTTAATTATTTGTACGTATTAAAGTTATATTAGTTAAAATTTAAATATAAATGCTCTTAATATATTTAATTTTTGACTTAGAAAAAATTATTTTAAAGCAAAATTCGGTACTACAATTATATTTTTCTTATAAGAATAATTGAAAAAAATTATAATTAATTAATTAATTATAACATCGAACCAACAGTTCTCGTTCCAAAAAATCCAAACCGTCCAAAAAGTCACATAGCCAGTCCAGTTTAGGGACCGTACACGTCACACCATACATAAAGCCAATCTGATTAAGTTATGAATCGAACGGCCGAGATTCGTACAATAGTCTAATTTGACTATCTTTCTTATTTAAAAAAATTAAAAATTAAAATAATAAGAAAAAACTGAATCCCACGAAGAAGAAGAGAAACAGAAAACAAAGAGAGTCGTCTGTTTCTGTATTGGCTGCTTTGTGTTATTATTAGCCTCGTTTTGCAAGAAAAGTATCTGAAAATCAACAAAGAAGAAAAGGTAGATTGATTTATAAGCAGAGATTGGTAATGGCCATACTCGAATTCATGGGAATTCATTATTTTATTTGGGATTGTTATTGTAATTGTTGTTGAAATGGGTAGATTATCATTGGGTTTCACCAACTCCAAGCTACAATTGCCGTTGAGCCGCTGCTTTCACTTGCGATCTAAGTCTGCCGCTAGAATCGTGAATTTACCTTCTTCTTTGCGCTTCTCTAAGCGCTTTACCTGACCATGAACTTATCCTCCTCCAAACCCTCTCTTGGATCTCCCGCGAAGATCCCTTTTTCAGTTTCTACACCGTCGTTTAATCATCCTATTCTCGTATCCCTATGGACCCCACATCTCGACCTGCTGTCGTCATCGATAATGGCACCGGGTATTGTTTTCTTTCTCTCTATCTGGTTTTCGCACTGAATTTTTTTGATGAAATGCCCCATTTGTATTTTTTGTTGAATTTTGAGATTTTGTTTGGTTTCTGTGATTGTTTTGCAGATATACTAAAATGGGTTTTGCGGGAAATGTAGAGCCTTGTTTTATTTTACCTACAGTAGTTGCTCTGAATGAGTCTTTTTTGAATCAATCTAGAACTTCTTCGAAAGCGAATTGGCTAGCGCAGCATAGCGCTGGGGTTATGGCCGATCTAGACTTCTTTGTTGGAGAAGAGGCGATTGCCAAATCGAGATCGAGTAATACTTATAATCTTAGCTATCCTATCAAGCATGGTCAAGTTGATAATTGGGATGCCATGGAAAGGTATTGGCAGGAGTGTATATTCAATTATTTGCGTTGTGATCCGGAGGAACATTACTTTCTTCTGACCGAAAGCCCGCTTACTGCACCAGAGAGTCGGGAATATACCGGTGAGATTATGTTTGAGACGTTTAATGTTCCTGGGCTTTATATTGCGGTCAATTCTGTGCTTGCTTTAGCGGCTGGGTACACAACATCCAAGGTTGGTTTTGAGTATTAGCTTTTTCTTTGATTTCAATTATGTATGTGCACAATTAGAGGTATATACCATAAGAGGTTTGAATTGGTTAGGGGAAGCCTTAAAATGCTTAGCAATGTGTTGTTGTACTTGAAAGATTGGCATTTCAGGTAGGTTTTGAGAATTGTGTTATTTGTCTAATTTAGAATTTCATTTTCAGTTGGTATGGAAATGTCAATTGCATGAGATATAATATTATTTCTCAATGTCAAATGCTAAACGAGTCCCCACATGCCCTTCATGTCTCTTACTTACAATTAGTCACTATTGTGTCCTGTTGCTTTATCTATGAGGATGCTGAAGTCATCCACAAGTTTATGCTCATGTCCTTGCTTTTGGTTCGATCAATTGATCATGGCAATCTGACAGACTATAGTAGTGTACTGGTGCATCATGATATGTCTTTTTCCTCTTTTTTGTCTTTTTATTGGGACCAATTTCATGATGAATTGATTTAAATCTATTGGCATTGCATGCATTTCTCTCTGATAGAGCTTGTAGGCTATTTCTGTTATTTTCACAAAGTTGTCAGAGTTTTTGATACATCACTGAGGCTAGAATGTTGCCATTAAAAAAAATTGTTTTGGATCAAAAGTAATTTGTAAATTTTATCATGCCTAAGTTAAATCCTTGGAGTTCATCCTCGAATATGTATAGTTGACTCTGTAATCCTGGAACTTTGTAAACCTGTAAGGGTGTTGGATTTGATATTATTTGCATCATCGGGCAAAATATTGTGGCATGTCAAGTTGTTTTTTCTGCAGAGTTCTTCTAGTTACTTATCAAGAACAACAACTTAGGGGGAGTACCTTTTGGAATAATGTTAGTCCGATTGACATTTGTTTGTCCTTCAAATCTTAATATTTAGTTCATCAAAACAAGCCTCCAGTTTTTGAATTTGAAAGGTTTGCTTGCTTCCATGCTTGCTGTTTTAACATTTAATTTCCGCTTTAATGTTCTCTTATGCTGGAAATTGTATATTCAAATACAGAATGAGCTTTTGCATTTGGGATGGTGGATACCTGTCCAATTGTATGGATGATTAAAGTTGTCAACTACTTTTTGCGTTTTCGATCTGGAATCAGTTGGTCATGTGTTGTACTACTATGTTGATGATTGCCAACTGATTTGCTGTTTGTAATTTGTTGTGAAACTCAACTACATTATCCTGTTTCTTATTCACTTCCAAAATGAACTATCCTTTGGTATTTGATTTAGAGTTCTTTTCAGTGTGAGATGACAGGAGTTGTAGTGGATGTTGGAGATGGAGCTACTCATATTGTGCCTGTTGCTGATGGTTATGTTATTGGAAGCAGCATTAAGTCGGTTCCTATTGCTGGAAAAGATGTTACTCTCTTTATCCAGCAGCTCATGCGGGTATGTGTCTGATACCTAAAACTAGGCCTTAATGAGAGTAGCTTTCTGTATTGCTTTTGCTGTGTATTTTTTATGCTTTAATTCTTAGAAAGGAGAGGAAAGTATATGTCTTGTGGTTGGGTAGTGTACTTAAAATTATTTGATAAATTTGCATTAAAAATCCTTATTGATGGCATTTGACCATTTGTTCAATCGGTCTTGATTTTTCATTTTATCTTTTATCCAATTCCACACACAGAAATTAGCTATATGTCCATTGAAGGAGAGTGAAAAAACTTTTAAACTTTCATTTCTTTTATTCCCTTTCTTCTGAAAGATTACATGTCTCACAATTTCATGTTTCTAGTATCCTTTAATCGTATAACATTAATTGAAGACACATAAGAATATGGTCCCTCCATTTGGCTAGTGGTTTTGCCATGATATTTATCCTTCATTGCATCACTTGGGACTCATTTTTTGTATTGTTTCATCTTTATATTCATATGCTTTATTATGTATAACTCAATTTCCTTGAACTTGGATTCGCGCCGCATGTCTTATGGATAAACAATGAAACATGCATACATAGTCCATATGATTTATTATCAATTGCTGCCCAATGCTCATCATTGTGAATTTGTACACCTTCCCATTACTTGTGCTTGCTGTGTGCTTGACACTAATAGTTGTCTAGGTTTTTACATTTAATTTCTGGGGTATTTGTGTTATGGTTTCACCAATGGCATTCTTTGGATCTCATCTTTGCTTTGAATTAAAGAACTGGAGAGAATTCACAATTAGTTCTACTACTGTTTAGTTAGAGTGAACAGTGTGCTAGTTTGGCTTATTTTTTTTGTACATGGCATGGCACCACTCGTATGGAAGTCATCAAATGCTTCAAGAAGTGAATAGTTTTACTTTTTTGACTCGTAACCCTTAATTAAGGATTTTAGATTGAATATGAAAATTTGCATTTACACATTGCATGTGAAACTTGTTTGTAGGAAAGAGGAGAAAATATACCTCCTGAAGATTCTTTTGACGTAGCTCGAAAAGTGAAGGAAATGTATTGCTATACTTGCTCTGATATCGTTAAGGTAGTATTGATTTCCCTAAAATTTTGAGTTAAATATATTTGTAATGCATGTGGATTTAATATTGTGCTAGTTTCATAAAAAGTACACTACACTATTCTGTAATATTATAGATGTATGTTAGGTGTCGTACTCTTGACTTTTTAAGTGATTCCAGGAGTTCAATAAGCATGACAAAGAACCATCAAAGTATATTAAGCACTGGAGAGGCATTAAACCCAAGACAGGGGCACCATATTCTTGTGATGTTGGCTATGAACGTTTTCTTGGCCCTGAGGTTTGTTTTATCTGCTCTTTCTTTGACTTTTCTTCTTGAGGAAGCCTTAAATAGCTCATAATTTTTTTAGGTATTTTCTTAATGATTAATGCTTTTACCAGACCGTACCCTATAGCAATTCCTGTAGAAGTTGCAAAGCCTCTATAAAATGGAACTAAAGATCTTGATATGCATTTGTTTATTTGTGGGATGCTGGAAGTAGTTCTTTTTTGTCCTTCTTCATTCCTCCTCCTAGTAATTACTGTATTTGTTAATTTTATGTGATTTCAAAGGCTGCTGGTTTGTCTTTGCAATCACTGCTGTCAGTTGGACCTTCTCCTATTCTATTGAATGCCTAATAGTAGAAAAACCTCTGACCTTTTTTTGTGCTTTCCAATTGTACTCAATGTTTTTCTTTTGCACCACATACTAAAGTTTCAAAAAACAATGCCATTTATAGCCTGGTTCCAAAATGAAAGAAAATTAGGGGTTTTTATTTTTATTTTTATAGCCATAAGGAAGATTAGTAGTTTTTATTTTTTATTATAGTCATAAGATCGAACCAACACCCCACATATTCTTCTAGATAATCATCTGGAATTATCACTGAACTTATAAAATTTGGTGAATTTTTGTGACTTGAGGGTCAATGAAAGTTTATCTGATTCAAAATGATGTAGGGTCCATTCCAGTTGAAATTTAGAGACTAAATTGACACTGGTATGATAAACAGCTATGGACCTTGCTACTTGTGTGTTCTGCTCACAAAAGCTTGCTGCTTCACTTTCTTCTGATTCATAAACTCGCTTTCCAGGTTTTCTTTAATCCTGAGATATATAGCAGTGACTTCACCACTCCTTTGCCGGCTGTTATAGACAAGTGCATTCAATCTGCTCCAATTGATACAAGGAGGGCATTATATAAGGTGGAGTATATCTGTATTCTGTACTACAAGAATTTTGTCTTTTAGATGAATTATCTTTAATGAATATTCAGAGTTTCACCCAAATATTGGGACGATGTGGAAATTTAACGGTGACAATTTTGTATTTTTGTTCATGAGCTTTGGTCCGACACCTTTTGTCAGTGACCTATGGAGCTGTGCAGTTCATTCATATTTTCTCACCAATACTTCGAAATTAGGAACATATAGCTTTTTTGTAGTTTGTTTCATTTTTAGTTTTTAATCAAAATTATGCATGTTATATTTGTTCAACCTGGAATTGAGAATTTGGATTTTGCTTTGCAGATTTTACCCTTGCATACTTTTATTTGCAATTTTTTGTTTTCCTATTTTTTTCTCACTTGCAACTGTGTATTGGTTCTGATTTTCATTTCAGAATATAGTGTTGTCGGGAGGATCAACCATGTTCAAAGACTTCGGCAGAAGGTTGCAACGGGACCTGAAGAAGATTGTTGATTCAAGGGTTCTTGCAACAGAAGCTAGACTGGATGGGGAAGTGAAAGTAAGCATTATGAACCTTGCATTGTTTCCTCCTCTTTCAGTTCTGCTATTAATAACATACACCGTCTGAATGTTTCTGTATTTCTGTTTCTAGTCACAACCAGTTGAAGTAAATGTAGTCAGCCATCCCATCCAGAGATTTGCTGTTTGGTTTGGAGGTTCAGTTCTTGCATCAACACCTGAATTTTTTGTGGTATGAAATCTTGCTCCCATCAGAAACTAGCGATATTGTGTAGCGAAATTATTTTGCTGTCTTCTGGCAGCTTTCAATTGCCAATCATTGTCATCTCTCTCTGGATTAAAATTCATATTCCTGTGTTGTGCCAACTGGTTTTATGATTCAGTCAGCTTCTACTCAAATAACTTAAGCTTCGGATTGCCTGATTTGTTGCAGGCTTGCCATACAAAAGAAGAATATGAAGAACATGGAGCCAGCATATGTCGAACAAATCCTGTTTTCAAGGGAATGTATTAACTCAAAGTTTCCAACTTGGCAGACAACTCAGCTGGCAATATTCCTTGGAACCAAAACCATTTTCCACTTCCATTTGTCTCGATTCACTTCCCTCATTGCAGCTTTGATCCATCATGCATGGGTTGTGAGACGCAGTGTAAAATACAGGCGCTGAAGCAAACATTATAACGGACAAAATGGGTTCGTCGCGTTGATTCTTTCATTGGTTACTGGCAGTCAGATTCTGTAGGATGGCAGTTAAATTTGTGTTGCTAATAGTCCCTGCTAGGAACCTTCGTTTAGAGCAAATGTAGTTGAGCTGAATTTTTAACCTTCAGCAATGTTAGATTATGAAATCAATTTTCTCCCTCCGCTATGAATATTATTATTATAACACCTTAAGTATTCATTCATTTGCTTGATTTGGATAAATGGAGCTGCTATGATAGCTGCAATTGCAAATTTATTTCTGCATATTTTGTGTACAAGTTTGTACATCTGTAATGATCCTTTTTCCCCCTTAAAAAACACAGCAGTACAAACATTAAGCACAGATCTCCACAACAGTTAAACAGGAAAGCGACCTTTTTTTAAAAAAATTTTACGAATGACACTTAAAAGGAATTCCTTTATTGGATCATCATGATGTATCCGTTTCACCATATAAGCCTTCATCTCCGCGGGATTAACCTGGTCATTCCATGTAACATTGTACTTGCTCTTCCTCTCGACTTTCTCTTCATTCCTTCTTGCATTCTTCTTCTAAGAGCATCAGCTAGTAGCTTCTCATCCAAAACCAAATCATCTGGAACTACAGTTCCCCAATTAGCATGCCTTTTTTGACAGATGGGGATGGGGCCGGCAACCCTTAATCAGTTGTCTCCTTGCGGGCAAAGTTAACCTTCATGAGATCTGTTGCAGCCTCAGGCTCAGGAGCCTTCAGCCCAGCAGCAACTGTACGGTAGCTGTTCCAAGTAGTCTGCTTGCAGCACTTGTAGTCCCATTGATGATCTTTCCACCCTGAACCCCACACGCATGTGTGGTTGTTGATAAAAACATCTTCATACTAGCTCTTAGGAAGTACAGCCTCCTCCTCCTGCCCTTTTATAATCCGTCCATATTCAACTTGCAGCTCACTTTGTCCTAGCAGAAGCTCTCTAGGAAGTTGTTCTTCGCCATTGGCAGCAGCATTGCCATACTTCTCCATAATTGTATCCTTTATCTGGGTCTTTAATTTCTCCTTTACGAGCTGGAAATTCTTATACAGCAACTCTGCTTGGGATGGAGTTGCTTGCATATGAATATCCTGTCCTTCCTTATCAAATGCCTCCAATGGATGGATGTTTAACTTCTTGAACTCCAAAGCTTGACCACTGCTCCTATATTGATTATCTTCTTCATGGAACTTCACATTAGCATCTGCATCTGGGAGAGGATCCTCGTGCATAGATCGAGTTTTGGGATCATAATGAGCAGAGTTAACATCAAGATTTAAAAGATACTTTGCTGTATCTTCTCGAATTCGCAAGTTCCTGACAGTTCCTGCGGTACCACCTCCAGTTGTTCATACACGCTCTTCTGCCTTTATCTTTAGCTTCATCCACTCTCAAATCATCATCTTTATCACTAACATTTTGTTTACCATTTTTCTCCTCCAGTTTCTTAAGTTGTTGTTCCTTCAAATATGTCTTTCGAGCTGCCTCTTTGGCTTCGAATCTCACAACAACATGAGCATAATTTGATGTATCATAACCATTCTAACAGTCACGCTTGCCATCATAATCAAGCTGAAAAGACAATTTTTTCATCAGGAACAATGTGTTTATATGTCCACTTGGGTCCAACTCCCCAAGGCCTTTCAATACATGACCTTGAATCTTGTGTCATGGCTCCGCAATTTCCACAGGCACCCTTTCGGTACCTATCAGCTTGATAAATGATACCGTGATTTTGTATAATTTGGATGATTTTTCCACTTCCTTTGATGTTTCAAACTGGGTTTTTCAGAATTAAGATACCAAGGTGCAGATGACATATATTGAGGAATATGAGGATTAATCTCTTTTCCATCTTCTTCAACCTCTGCAGGAGCAAGGCCTGCTTTACGAGCTTCTTCTAACTCAATTTGCTTTCTATGCTCCTCTTTGGACTTTACTGCAACTGATGCTGCCATGATTAACAAAGAAACTGAATTCTAAAGAAAATATTTTCAATCAAATAAAAAAAAATCTTAAGAAAATAAGATTGCATTACAATACTGATCGTGCTGTCTAGTTATAGTGATATATCCTGATTAAATAAAGAATTAAAATTATTATAAATCTTAATCAAACAAGGAAATGGAAAACTAACACAAATCAGAAATAAAATATTTTCTGCTCAAAGAATAAATTAGATTGGATGACGGTTACTGCATGGGAAGCGGTGGGACATCATTACGATGTCGTATTGTAAAGGCAGCAGTGATACACAATGACAGCAGGGGAGTGGCCAGTGAGTACTGAAAATGGGCAGAAACATTCCGAATGAAACGGCGACGTCATCAGTACCTTCAAAACTAATAATACGCGTATTTTTGTTTAATACGGCTAAAAAATTCAGACCCTAAATTAGGGGTTCATTTTCCCCTTCTCTTCTTTCTCTCTCCGCGCAAATCAGATCAGACAAACAAAACAAAGCCTAACTCTCTTTTGTTTGCGATTTCCTTTCCTGCACCGCACCACCACCAGCTAGAACACGAGGCCAACAAAAGAAACTGAAGGAGCAGAAGCAGATATCAATAGGTTAGTTTTCTCATTTTAAATTCAATGATAATTTCTAATAACTCTGAAATTATTTTGTGAATTCTAACATTTGGTGGTGATCTGATACTGTTATTCTTATTCTTGTTGATTTGTTCTTGTTCTTGAAAATTTCTAATATGACAGTGGTTAATTTGTTCTTGTTGTATGAAAATGATGTTTGTTTTTTTAGTATGAACTGAAGCTTTTTTTTTTAAAGTTTTTGGTGGTGATTGAGCAGAGTACCTAGCCTTAAGTAAAGAAAGAAACAGAGATGAAGATGATGAGAAAGATGAACATTTCTTTTAAAAGTTTGTATGAGAAAAAGGGGATACTGATTTATGGTTTTTAATTAGATTTTGTGTGCTAATGGAGTTTTAAAGTTCAGATGGCGGAAGGATCATACGAGGAAGATGAAGCAATATAGTAGTATTATAATTGAGTTGAAACTTCTGTCTTGGTTACTAAATTTGATAGAATTCCGTATTCTTAAATTTGTTTTTTTTTTTATTTTTATTTATCTAAAGTGGAAAATTCTGTATATAAATAATAACTCAATTTGATAATATTGTCAGAAATATTTAATATTTAAATTATATTTTTATTGAATTTAATGATTTTTCATTTATTTATTTTTCAAAATTGTATATTTAAACTTACATTCATAATAAATGAATAGAAAATACTGAATTTTTAAAAGTGAAAACGGATAGGCATCCGTATCTATTCGGACCCAATTACTAACTAACTTGGTTTACACATTTGAGATTTGATTTGAGTGTTTGATTTAGGATATCCAGCCCAATCCGTCCGGCCCGACCCGCGATCACAAATTTTGACCAATGGGAAACAAAATAAACCAAAAAGAAGATAAAGCTGTGGGGAAAGGGGAAGAGGATAAAAAAATGAGAAAATAAACAAACAGTAAAAGGGAGACCGATCAGAAGGACTTCGAGGCTTGAGGTAGGAAGGGAGGAGGAAGAGAAGCCCAGAGAGGAGAGAGGGGCAGATAGGGAAACCATTTTCGCCATTGTTTTTACACCGTCTTTGAAGCAAATAATACAGACGAGCTAGCAATCCCCTCTCACACTTTCTTTTTTCAGGTTTAAATCTGTAATATTTCGATTAATTTTTTTGCTTAATCAAAGTTAGGGATTTGTTATTTATTTTGTTTGTTCATTATTAATGTCTGCGATTTTGGATGATTAGATATTTAGATTTATCAAATTTTGTTTTCGAATTCGTCATATTTCACCTAGTTTTCCGTCTCATTTGGGTAATTTAAGAGACGGGTATCTGTTTTCTTTCCCACTGTGTGAATCTATGTTTTTTTAGCCGTTTCACTAAACGGATAAGTGATTTTTTTTTTTTCTATCTAATGATTTATATAAGATTCAGGATTAGGTATTTATTATTCTTTTTGGTTCTGCAGGCTGAAGTTGGCCCGCGTTGTAGTTGCTAATATTTCATACCTGTTGTTTTTTTTTCCTTGTTAGATCTTTCTCTTTTCATCTTTCTTTTTTTTTCAGTAGATACTTTTGTTGTTAACATATTCTCTTTTCCAGCTATGATCTTATTTGTATTACAGATGATGCTCTTTTGTTCTTTTTCATATACTGGAGTAGATAGAGAGAATTTATATTGCTATATGTATTTTCCAGTTATAGGACATCCAATGGCTGATGAGCAAATAGATTATGAGGATGAGGAGTATGGAGGGGCTCAGAAGCTACAATATCAGGGAAGTGGTACCATACCTGCACTTGCAGAGGAAGAGATGGGGGAAGATGATGAATACGATGATCTCTATAATGATGTAAATGTTGGAGAAAATTTCACGCAGATGCATCAATCTCAGGTTCCACCAGCTGCTACTACTGTTGGCACCGGAGTATTCCAAGCACAGAATGCTAATGAATCAAGGGTCGAAGCAGCGAGTTCTCAAGGAGTAAAAACCCCTGAAGTTGTTGTTGAAGGTAAATATCCTGATCCAGGGACTCATTTCATGGGGCCAAAAGATGTTCCTATGGTTAAGGGGCCTGAAAAGGGTTCTGTTGGCAACCTGGGTGGTGCTTCTGTTGCACAGAAAGGGAGGGTTATTGAGACGGCTCATGATTCTCAGACCCGAAATATAGGATTTCAAGGATCATCATCATTACCCACCAATGTTGGGGTGGATTCTTCTGATATGAGTAGGAAAACTGCCAATGAGCCTGCACCTGTGCCAAATACCGGCACCAATGATCCAAGGAGTGTTCCGCAGTTGCCAGGAAATCAAATGAGTATCAATATGGGCACCAATCGTCCTGTGATGAATGACAACCAAATCAGGGCACCAATAGAAAATGGTTCGACCATGTTGTTTGTTGGGGAATTACATTGGTGGACAACTGACGCAGAGCTTGAGAGTGTTTTATCCCAATATGGAAGGGTGAAAGAGATAAAGTTCTTTGATGAGAGAGCTAGTGGCAAATCTAAAGGATATTGTCAAGTTGAATTTTATGATGCAGCTGCCGCTGCTACCTGCAAAGAGGGAATGAATGGCCATGTTTTCAATGGGAGACCTTGTATTGTGGCCTTTGCTTCTCCACAAACACTAAAGCAGATGGGGGCTGCTTACATGAACAAAACCCAGGGAGGCCAGCCTCAGACACAGAATCAGGGAAAGAGGCCTATGAATGATGGTATGGGAAGAGGTGATAATATGAATTTTCAAAGTGGAGATACTGGAAGGAACTTTGGAAGAGGTGGGTGGGGACGAGGTGGACAGGGAATGATGAGTAGAGGTCCTGGGACTGGAGGACCAATGAGGGGAAGAGGAGCTATGGGTGCAAAGAATATGATTGCAGCTGGTGTAGGAGCTGGTGCCAATGGTGGGGGCTATGGACAAGGTTTGGCAGGTCCTGCTTTCGGGGGACTTGGTGGTGGTATGTTGCCTCCGCAGAATATGATGGGTGCCGGATTTGATCCAACATATATGGGACGTGGGGCTGGTTATGGAGGATTTGCTGGTCCTGGTTTTCCAGGCATGCTTCCTTCATTTCCAGGTGTTAATGCAATGGGTCTTGCTGGGGTGGCTCCTCATGTTAATCCAGCATTCTTTGGCCGTGGAATGGCACCAAATGGTATGGGAATGATGGGTCCCTCTGGAATGGATGGGCCTAATTCTGGAATGTGGACTGACACAAGCATGGGTGGATGGGGCGAAGAACCTGGGAGACGAACAAGGGAATCCAGTTATGGTGGTGAAGATGGAGGTTCTGAATATGGCTACGGAGAGGCAAATAATGAAAAGGGGGCACGGTCAAGTGCTGCATCTAGGGAGAAGGAGCGGGTTCCTGAACGAGATTGGTCTGGGAACTCCGATAGGAGGCACCGTGATGAGAGAGAACATGACTGGGATAGGACTGAAAGAGAGCATAGGGACCACAGGGAACACAGGTACAGGGAAGAAAAGGATAGTTATCGTGAGCATCGGCAAAGAGAACGTGACTCTGGTTATGACGATGACTGGGATAGAGGGCAATCTTCTTCAAAATCTCGGAGCAGGTCCCGAGTTGTGCCTGAAGAAGATTACAGGTCTCGATCAAGGGATACGGATTATAAGAGGAGGCGCCTACCATCAGAGTGATGCTATTATTTAGTGTAACTTTCTTGTGTGGGTTTGCAAGACTCAATATCTTATATTCGCTCTCTTGGCCTGTCGCCCTTGCACTGCTACATTGTGTGCACCGTTCTTTGGACTGACCTACAATGAACTCAAATGCAGAGGCAACTCCTTGAGGGAAGAAGTAAGTTCTGCTAGTATGGATAACAGAGAAGAATATTTAATCTATTGCTTCCTACTGCACTAAAAAACATCTTAAGGGTAAACTTAATATTTTTGTGCTCTATTAAAAACATTAACAACTTGTAGTGGATATCCTTAGTGGGGATGAAGTTTAATATCCTGCATCTGAGCATCCCTTTGGATATTCAATCACCGTGAATGCTATCTTCAAGTGCTTGTGACTTTGAAATTGAAAAACCTGAAACCATCTTGTCTTATGTGGTTGTCCTTGATGATGTGTGGTGTGCTATCTAAATCTTTTATTTGATTTTTCCATTTTTGGAAGGAAAATTAAACTTTAGTTGTAGGGGTTTTATGGATAACATATGTGCTACATTTGACTTTTGTTTAGGATTGATTTTTTTTTTTTTTTGACAATTTGAATGTTCACTCGGTCTTTGTTGAATTCTGGTTTTAGTATACGTTGTATGATTTTTTGGCTCATCTTCTTCTGTCTTATGGTGTTTTCCATGTGAATATGGTCCACGCCATCTTCTAGGCATAAATAAATTATAATGTAAAATGCCCATGGAGTGTGTTTGACACTAGTAAACTAGGGAGTTTGATTTGCCATCTAAGCATGCTGTAACACTCTTTATAATATTTTTGGTGATTGAGCTTGATTTTGGGGTGGTTTGTTTGTCAAATCTATGTTTTGAATGTCTATTGACTTGGGGGGTTTTCTTTTTATCAACAATTCAGGGAGTGGAATTGGCAACTCTTTGTTTGCATGCTTAAATATGTCTGTGTTGGTTGCCTGGACGAAGATTTGTTAGATGGCTGCCTTCACTGGATTTCTTCCATAAAGGTTTTGATCTACCAAGTTTGCAAAAGAAGCCTTGACTATTTTATTTAGACCCGTTTTTCCCCACAAGCACCACATAATAATATGTAAATAATAGTCCTGTGGGAATGTCTAGAAAGATTTGTATTCATGGAACTGTAAAAATTAAGATGTCATTGTTAGGTTTTGGGATATAACCTCGTGTTTATTTCATGTAAATGGGTAGAATTTTAAGTTCACTTCCTGTAACACCCTCCTTTGTTCTGTATCTTAACAAATTTCCAGCTCTTGGCTGAGCTTGTAAAAGCCTTGTACCAATTTTGAGGCTAGCATGAGTACACATATCATGTCTTGTAAATGTAAATGTTCCTGTTATACCTCTATTATAGAAGTGTTAGTGAGAGGTAATAACACACTGTAATAATCGATAGGGCTGCTCACTGTATTTTGGTCGTTGTAACATTTATAACAGTGTTTAAAGAGATACTTCATAAGTTTCAGTAGTTTTGTCCTATCTGTGAATTAAGAGCATTGAACTGGAAATTGGAAGCAGCATTCTGGAAGCAAGATTGTTGATTTTCTGGTCTTTTTTTCTCATCCTATGTAGGCCTGATGTGTTTCTGCTTGTGACTTCTTTGTTTATGACAAGATTAGGGAATTGTTATGTATTGTCTTGAGGATATTCTTTTTTGTACAAGTAATTGTTCCGGGTTTGTAGCTTTTCTTATGCAAAATGTATATTAGGTATTAGTCTTTAGTCTTCTTGTATATGCATATGGAGATTACGGGCATCCTACTTGGAGATTCGCACTTCAAACTCATCCTTGTGGATTCAGAGTACAAGCTGATGAGAATTGCAGCAGTTGTATGTATTTGGTCTGTTGTTAGATTCATCAATTTACTTGTTTTATCGTTTCATCGTTTGAAGGTCCTTATCATAATTGGGTTCCACCCCTTTTAGATTTGTTTTGTTCGTGTGAATCAATGAGCACTTTTGCAGGAATGAAAAAAAACCCATAACTTAAATGGGATTAACGTGTCTGGCAATTCCCCAGATTGCTTCGTTTATCATGTTTTTATAGGGATTTTGACTCCATTCAGCTTGAGCCTTGAGTTTAGCTTATTACATGTAACATTTTTTGCATATTTGGTGATCAGCCTGTTTCTCTTTGTTTAGTGGTTTTGGGATATTCCTTCATTTTGTTTTAGAATATCTGAGGAGAGTATCCTTGTTTCCCCCTATTACTGAGGAACATTGCTTGACAGATTATGTTTATTATGTGTAATTGTGTATGAATTTTCTGTACTAGGGATGAAATATGGAGGTGTTATTTGTCTATGATTCTTTTTCTATAGTAGGAAAGGCATATTTGGTGGTATTATTTTTCAATATTTCATATGTTTATTATGGATTATTATTTGATGATTATAGTCCCACATACATTAATATCCAAAGTTGTTCTAAAGTAGCCAAAATTTTAATTAATCACAATAGTCTTTTCTTTTCCATTTTTGGCCAAATTATCACAAATATATGAAGGTTGAATATTAATCACAATAGTCTCATCTTTAGATTTTGTATGATTTTATTTATTTTAATGATATTACTATTTTGCTTTGGCAAAACAAAAAAGTGATATTACTATTTTGCCACTATATTTTGGATAATGAACTACTTAAAAATGTTTATACTTAAGACTGCTTAATTATTCCGTTAATTTTTCATTATAGTTATGGAGACTAAAGAGAGTTGTTTATTTCCCGAAAACAAAGGGCTAAAATGATTATTACAACATGCAAAATTTATTAGATTAAATTCTAATTTCATCTCAATAAGACGTAATTTAGAAAATTCAACTAATTATAAAATTTAACATTAATTTTTTTTTAAAAAAATAATATTATTGTATTACTAAATTATCTACCATACAAGATAATGTTAGTTTTCTTTTCTTTTTTGAAAATAAGAAGATAATTTTAATTAATTACTATACATAGTAAAATACTAATTGACTTATTAAATTCAATAAATTTATATTTTATTAGTTACTAAATTAAATTCAATTTGTTTTTTTTTTATGTTGCGAGCATGAGAGAGTTAAAAAATATATTATGTATTACTAAAATTGAGATCTAGTTAGTATTAATTTTCAAAAAAAAATAAATTATTGAAATTGATTATTTTGGTTTGTTGTTCATTATACAATCAATTTAAAATTAAGTTTGAAATAAAAGTAAACAATATTTTAATGTTTTTAACTAAATTACGTGGACTAATTATATACATAATTCATGTTTAACAATGGATTTTTTTTTTTTTCCTTCTTAGCTTAGTCCTCAGCAAAAATAAAAACAATAAATCTTAACATGTACCTTAAGGGGATAAGATGACGTCACTTAGTGCGAATTAATTAGACCACCCTAGATAGTTTGTGAATAAAGTACCGGGCGGGCGGTCGTACAGTCGGGTCGGTTATCAGCCTAAACCACAGTACCTAACCTAATGGTAACTACCGATGTTTTTTGAAAAGAAAAAAAAGGAACAAACAGAGCTCTAGAATCAACCGAACATCAGATTGTCTTCTTACAGAACGAAGAAGCAACCGAACTTTGATCCATTAGCAGAGGATAATTCTTTCGAAAGACCTAGAGCTTTGCACAAAAAAGAAGGGCGGCGTAAGCGAACTTTGTCTCTCTTGTTCTTTCGCATTTCCGTGTTTCAATCTGTATTTTTTTGTAGCTTTCTTTATAAAGCTAGTAGTAGAGTAGTAATGTAATTTCTAAATTTAGATTTCTCAGGTGTCGAGATCTTATCTTGTATATTCTAGAGATCATTTCTTTGCTTTAGGAAAGTGGGAACTTGGTTCTAGGATTTGAATGGGTGTTCTTGATTTTTGTTGTATTTTTCCATTTATTTAATGTATCTAAATTTGTATGGTTTTCGAATTTTAATTTCACAGTGACTGGGTTTTACAACAATTTGTAAGTTTTTGCAAAGCAGTTAACTTGTATCAAGATTTGGGTGTTCTTAATTTTTTTTTTCTATTTTCCTTTTTGTTTAATGTAATATATGATATAAATTTATATGGTTTTTGAATTTTAACTTCACAGTAACTGGTTTGTACAATAATTTGCTAGTATTTCGAAAGCAGTTAACTTGGTATCAAGATTAGGTAATATATATGTTTTTATCTTTTTTCCCCATGTATTTTACTTTATTTTTCATTATGGTCTTGTTTAGTGCAAGACCAAATTGTAATTTTTCGAGTGTATATTAAGATGATGTTTTTTGTTTCCAAATTAGTGGAAATAGAGAGAATTTATGTGATGTGTCTTTTGCCAGTTTGAACGGATATGATGGCTGATGAGCAAATAGGTTTTGAAGATGAGGAGTATGGAGGGTCTCAGAAGATGCAATATCAAGGAAGTGGTGCCATACATGCTCTTGAAGATGAAGAGATTGGGGAAGATGAGGAATATGATGACCTGTATAATGATGTCAATATTGGAGAGAATTTCCAGCAGATGCATCAATCTGATGTTCTGCCACCCCCTAGTACTGTAGGTGATGGAGGATATCAAGCACAGAATTTTAATCAATCTACAGTTGAAACAGGTGGTTCAAAAGGACCAAGCATTCCCGGGGGCACTGTTGAAGGGAAAATTTCAAATGTGGAAACAAATTTTTCTGAACCAAAAGAAGTTCCCATGGGTGTTAAGGGGTCTGAAGACGGGCATGTTGGCTATCCAAATGGTTCCTCTACTGCACAGAAAGGGAGGGTTGTGGAGATGACTCATGATTCTAACGCCCAAACTATAGGGTTTCGAGGAACATCATCAATGCCCTCCAATGTTGGGGTGGATCCTTCTATGAGTAGAAAAGCTGTTGATGAACCATCATCTGTACCAAATACTGGAGCAACTGGTCCACAATTTTCAGGCAATCGAACGAGCATCAATATGGATGCCAATCGTTCCATGATGAATGAAATTCAAATCCAGCCACCAGTAGAGAATGGTCCAACTGTGGTGTTTGTTGGAGAATTACATTGGTGGACAACGGATGCAGATCTTGAGAGTGTTTTATCCCAATATGGAAAGGTGAAGGAGATAAAGTTCTTTGAAGAAAGAGCTAGTGGTAAATCCAAAGGATATTGCCAAGTTGAATTTTATGATGCACCTGCTGCGGCTGCATGCAAAGAGGGAATGAATGGACATGTTTTCAATGGGCGACCTTGCATTGTGGCCTTTGCATCTCCACAAACTATGAAGCAAATGGCGGCTTCACACACGAGCAAAACGCAAGGTCAGCCTCAAACACAGAATCAGGGAAAGAGGCCCATGAATGATGGTTTGGGAAGAGGTGACAATATGAACTTTCAAGGTGGAGATCCTGGGAGGAACTTTGGAAGAGGTGGGTGGGGACGAGGTGGACAGGGAATGATTAATAGAGGTCCTGGAGGTGGAGGACTAGTGAGGGGAAGGGGAGGAGCAATGGGTGCCAAGAATATGTTTGGAGCAGCTGGTGGAGTAGGAATCGGTGCCAATGGCGGAGGCTATGGTCAAGGCATGGCAGGTCCTGCTTTTGGTGGGCCTGCTGCTGGTATGATGCCTCCACAAAATATGATGGGACCTGGATTTGATCCAGCATACATGGGCCGAGGAGGTGGTTATGGAGGCTTTGGCCCTGGTTTTCCTGGTATGCTTCCGTCATTTCCTGGTGTTAATGCAATGGGACATGCAGGGGTGGCTCCTCATGTCAACCCAGCATTCTTTGGCCGTGGAATGGCACCTAATGGCATAGGTATGATGGGTCCCTCCGGAATGGATGGGCCAAATGCTGGAATGTGGGCTGATACAGGCATGGGTGACTTTGGTGAAGAGCCTGGCAGAAGAACAAGGGAGTCAAGTTACGGTGGTGATGACGGAGGTTCTGAATATAGTCATCGAGAGGTGAATAATGAAAAGGTGGTACGGTCCAGTGTCGCATCTAGGGAAAATGAGCGGGTTTCTGAACGTGATTTGCCTGGGAACTCTGATAGGAGGCACCGTGATGAGAGGGAGCAAAACAGGGACAAATTTGAAAGAGAGCACAGGCAGCACAGATACAGGGAAGAAAAAGACAGTTACCGAGAGCATCGCCGAAGAGAGCATGATTCTGGTTACGAGGATGACCGGGATAGAGGGCATTCTTCATCAAAATATAGGAGCAGGTCCCGTGCTGTGCCTGAAGAAAATTATAGGTCTCGATCCAGGGAAGCAGATTATGGAAAGAGGAGGCGCTTACCATCAGAGTGACACTATTATTCGATATATCTTTCTTGGATGGGTTTTCATGACTCAACATTTTATATTTGCTCTCTTGGCCTCTCTCCATTGCCTTGCTATAATGCGTGAACCGTATTTGGCCTCTACTGCACTGATCTCAACTGCAGGCAACTTCTTGAGAGCAGAAGTAAGTGATACTAGTATGGATAACAGAGAAGAATAGACACTGTGGATTTCCTTCTGTTTTTCAAAAAACATTTTAGATGAAACTAAATATTTGTGTGCTTTAAAACATTAGCAATTCATAGTTGCATACCAATGTGGATATTCGTTGTGCATATGGACTTAAATATCCTGCATCTGATCAACCCATTGGGTATGCAATTATCTCTTTAATGGCTTGTGACTTTGAAAGACATGAATATTTACTGCTTCATATCATTATCCTTGATGATTGGCTGTATATATTTTTCTCTCTGTTCTTTGATTTTTCCATTTTAAAGGTGCAAGCCTCAACCTATTGGATATTATATGTATGGTCAAATGATGTGCTGTATTTGACTACTATTTACGATGTGGCTATGTGTTGTGATTTATATTGATTTGATTTTATTAGGGAATAGTAGAGACAATTATGTACATATGTAATCTGAGTCTCATGCTTCTACAGATAGCTGTATAACTAGTTTTTGTAACTTAATCCATGTTTATGAGAACTGCGTAAGCCTGATAAATTATAGTGTCTGTATGGTATGATGTGATTAAAATGATTGAAAGAGGGACTTTGATTTGTTATTGGGTGTCTTATAATGCACGTTGTACTAGGATTTGGTGTTTGAGGAAGAGTGTTGAGTGGTGTAAAATCTATTTTGAATGTATATTGACTTGGGGGGTTTTTGTTTTATCATCAATCCAGGAAGTGGAATGGGATACTCGCTATTCCCTTGATTAAATCTATCTGTATGTGTTGTCTGGAAGAAGAATTCTTAGATGGCTGCCTTTGCTGTATTTCCTCAGTTATGGTTTTAATCTTCCAAGTTTGCAAAAGAAGTCTTAATGAACATGTAAATAATGCTTCTCAAAGAAAGTATAAAGCTATTCAGATGTAATTATCAGGGATATATGTTTGTGTAAATGTGTAGCCTAGATATATTAGGTACACAGCATGCAATGACCTCATTCGTCGTGTATCGTTACTTTTCTGAGCTTGTAAAAGCCTTAGTGTTTGTAACATTACGGATGTCTTGTAATTTTTTGTTATATCAACATGTTGCGGCAGTTTGTAACCACAGAATGATTTTCTTGTATTTTGGTCATTGATGACACTAGGAGCAAAATGTTATAGATGCTCTGGAAGGAAATGATATTCTGTTCTTGATGAGATTGTGTTAAGGTATGATGTAGCTTTATCTTATACAATGTACCATTCTCCATCTTGTATTTTTGCATGTAAATATGGCTTCTTGAACATCAATAGTTGGATTTAATTTTGTTACTGAATCTTTTATTCCCTTGCTGTTTATCATTATGGTCTGACCTCCATTTCCCTTTTCTTTAAGTATGCAGAGATGCAGACCAGCTTATGTGTATTATTTTGTATTACCATATTAGGAGACCCTTTTTGGTTATATACTTAAAGATGCTTGCTTATTTTGAGTTCTTACTTTGAGAGTGTTTGACATTATTTTCAAGCACTTTTTAACTAAAAGTCAGTCACTTGCATGTTTGTTGGGGCTTTTTTTTAAGTGTTTTTAAAAACCCAAAAGGTGAAAAGCACGTAATTAACCAACTTCTCAATATGTTCTGAAATAGATTACTTGATTTATTAAAGATTGAATCCAGATGATAAATGATCTGGAACAACAGAACTGATATCAAATTACAACAAAATCAAAATAAACAAACATTAAATCAAGATTATCAACTTACGACATGCACGTAACTTTTCTAGAAATCAATGAAAAATTTTTAAAAAATTTTAAAAGAAGTAACCGGCAATGGCTGCAACTCCGGCCATAGCAGATACTTCAATGGCAGAAGCACCGCTCTTTGGCGATTCTGCTGAAGGGCTATCAGTTGAAGATGATGATGCACTGCCCAAAGGTCCAGGAACAACATCACCAGCAGCACCTTCTGGTGCAGCGCCTGACCCGTCTTTAGTTCCGATAGTATCATCATCGGCTGGTGAAGAAGCTTCTGGGGTGGCGGCGGCTTTTCCTTCCTTGGTGGCGGCAGGACCACCTTCCTTAGCCGGAGCAGCGGCTGAAGCCAAACCAATGATGGCAACGAAAAGAAGAGCAACAATAACAACCTTGCTTGCCATTTTTATTGAAGAGAGGTTTGTTATTTATTTATTCTTTTTTTTTTTGTTTTTTTATTTATTTAAATGGAATAGAACTCCAAGCGCTTGATGATGAAATGGAGAGAAAGGTAGGATTTATATAGTGATTTTGAATGGAAAATTTTAAACGAAAATTTTGGGAATGAGTATTTTTAGCTTTATTTTTTGGGGTCAAAAGGAATTTGTTAGGCTAATTTCAGTTTATTTCATTGACTAATATATGTTTGCATATTTTACGTGTGGTTCTGTTGTTTTTTTTACACGTTTCTTTCACGTTTAATAATTATTATAACAGTAATAATAAAATTTTATTTTTTTAACTATTAATCATCATTTTAGGAGGAGAGTATGACTAGAAACAATTCATTTGTAAATCTTATTAAAATTTATATATATATATTTAAAGCTAAGATACCATGTTTATTTTTGGTTTTTTCTTTTAAAGAAATAGAGAAAATTATTGTTAATGACATGATTAAGTTAATTTCACTTGAAATGAAGCAACGCAACAACAAAAGTAAGGGCTATATATAAGGAAAGTCACTCTTATTTTTGTCTTTGGTGCAACGCTAATTTTATAAGCAAAAATGTTTTTTTTTTTGGGTAATTACTATTGGGTCCCTAAGGTTTGGCCTAATAGACTCGTAGGTCCCTCAATTTCTAAAATTGTATCAAATAGTCCCTAACTTTTGGAAATTGTACTCTGAGGTCCTTTGACTGTTAGTCAACGGTTAAAGTTAACTTTTTTTTTTCAAAATGACAAATCTACCCTTCTGACTATTTGAATCGAACCATGATTTATTTGAATCGAACCATTCTAATTATTAAATCAAACCTGTGGGGCCCACTTGCTATGAATATGAAAAATAACAACATGGAGGCTCGAACCAGCAATTTTTGGACAAGGTTGCATACATCTTAACCAACTGCATCAAACACTCTTATTGTATTCGTGTGATGTGATAAAATTTTATTGTTTAAAGCACAACCATTCACCTTTATAACTATAACAATTATCTATTCTTTCAATTAAGATTTTATTAAATAATTACATATTTATTTTTTTATCATCCTAGACAAGTCTGAAGGTTAGAAGAAAAAGTTTAATTTTTCCGGAAAATTTAAAAAGAGTTTACCGAAAATTGAGTGTTTATTTGGAGAAATTAACAAAAATTAGAAAATTCATATTTTTTATTTGCAGAAATTAACAAATATTTGAAAACTCATATTTCTAATTTAAGGAAATGAAATATTTATT